>BQNB010112767.1:6422-22085 GCA_026074375.1 Tanacetum coccineum | reverse complement strand
TGCCCTGTATATAAATGTATCGCCTATTTGGCTCATATAGAAGTTTTAGGAATTGGCATATCACGGCTGCGTACAACAAATATAAGTAATCTACTACATGGCAAGGCACGGGAGGGTGACAAACCCTAATGAGCGTTCCCCACCACACTACCCCCTTTTTTAAGCGGGGATTCTGCCTCTGAGTTTACGACATTAGGCTCAATTTGATTGGTAAACAACCAATAAGCAGCGACATCCACCATGGTTGCCAAGCTAATACTTTGCCCTCCAAATACGCGAATGTCACCAACTTTGAATAGGCTCAGATAAGTTACTAAGATGCACGCTTAATAAGCACACCCACGACAACACACATAATCACATATTGCCGCAAAACACAATTACACTCCATCCAAAATTTAGCCTTTAAAGGCGTTTCAATGGAGTGAGTTTCAGATTCGTTAGCAGCCTCTAGACACATGGTGTAAAAGTTTATATACACTATAAAATATACTATAAAATAATATTCCACAAGAGCAATTAAGAAAATTCCCTAAGGAAAATTCACTCTCAAAAATATATAATATAATATATAATACGTATATTAAACCGGGCAAATATGATCACCCGGGTCGTTTCCCCAACGACTAGTGAAATTGAAACCACGTTTTAGTTCGGATTATGATTTGAATGAAGCAAAGATATTTTTGATAAGCTATCACTACTAAATAAAAAGCAACAATTTCAAAATTTAATTAAAAACGCGAAACGGGACTCTAAAACTAAGGCCAAAAACCTAAATTCTACAAAATTAAACCTAATTTAAAATTTTCTTTTTAAATGTATTCTAATTGACTTAAAACGAAGTTTAAAAAAAACTAGAGTGAAAACGGAGTTAAAACGAGGGTTAAAAATTGAAAACCGAGAACGGGGACGAAACCCGTTCTTTAAAAAGTGAATTTTTGCAAAATAGACCCTACGAAAGTGAAACTAATTTTCCTACAAACTTTATATAAAAAGAAAATTTTATAAAAAAGATTTTTATTTTTCTGATTATTTTTCTATTTTTTATGATTTTTTAAAGTTTTTAAAGAAAATAAAAGATTAAAAATACTAAACTTATAGTAAAAATTCTAGAAAAAATTCAGAAAATAGCTTAAGCTATAAGAAACCTAGGAAAAATAAGCCCGAAGTTGTAGCTTATAAAATAAGCCACGAAATAAGCTTAACAGCTTATTTGGCTTAATAGGCTAAAGTATGTATAAAGTTTTAATGAAAGGAAAGAAGAACGGATGAGCTATTGAAGCAAATGGTTAACACGTTGGTACTATAACTGAGAGGTCGTGGGTTCGAGTGTGGGCAACCCCCTTTTTTTTGCTATTTTTTTTTTTTTTTACTTTTAAGAAAAACTGAATATTAGGACTTAAAAAAGACACTAAAATAAGCTATTTTAATAAAAGGACCTTAAGCTGAAACTAACTAATAAGCTCTAAAACAGCTTATAAATAAGTTGTTACAGTGAGAAGGGTTTTGGCTTTGGTTTCACTTAAAAGCTTGTAACAAGCTCAATTTAAGCTTAAAATGAAAAAGGGAAAGTGTTCTAGAGAGCTTATAAGTTGCTTAATCTAAGAATGAAAAGAAAACTAAGCTAGAAACACTTAAAAGCAACTGAAAAATGATGATGAAAATGCTAAACTTAGAAATCTAGAAAATAAGCACAAAATCTCATTAAGCTAAAAAGCACTAAGAAGTAAAATAGACTATAAGCTATAGAAGGCTTAAAGAACTAATTATAAACTAACTATTTAAGCAATTAAACAAGTAACTTAAGCTAAATTTAACAATTTTAAGAAACCACTAATTTACCTACCATTTTTGGTGCTTTTGGCTCTTTGGTGAATTTTGGCAGCAAATTAAGCTAAACTAATAAGCAATAAATCTAAATCTATTACCTAATCTGTATTAAGCTACCTCTAAACTATATACTACCTTAATTTGAAAAGCTAAGTCCTAAGATTACTTGGCTTAATCTTAAGCCAAAAGTGACAGCAGTACTAACTTATTGTTAGTACTGGTGCACTTTGCACAAGTGCAACTCAGAAGTGCAGGTTTCCTAAGGGGAATCCTGCACTAAAACACTCTTAGTGAGTGTTTACAAACTCAATGCAAACACCAACAACAGCTCAAAGAGCTAAGTTCAAAATTAAGCTATAAATTCTAAACTCCTAAGTACCCTGGTGCTGACACTATTAAAATAAGCTCTAAACTTTTCATTTTCAAAATCTAACTTGTAAAAACCCTTTGACTATTAATTTTAAATGAAATTTAAACTAACTCAATTAAAATCTAAATCTCACTTTGACTTTTTGAGGTCAAAGAAGCTTATTCCAAACACCCCTTTAAAGTATTGGCAGGTTTGAGTTAAAGCTTATAATGCAAATCTAGTTAACAAGTTTTAACTACCAGATAAAAACTAGCCTAAATCTACCCTAATAAACATGAATCAACAACTGCATTAAGCTATAATCTAAGATTAAGCTAATCTCTACTATTTTTGGTTTTTTAAGGTTTTTAAGACAAATATATGGAAGACTATGATCTAAACTAAGAAAAGTAAAAACAGATTAAGAGAACGAACTAATAAGCAAATATAAGAGATAAAAAGCAAAAATAAGCAGATAATAAGCAAGCAAATAAGCAGATCTAGCAATTACAAGCAATAAGAGATTTACTTAAGCTAGTAATAAAGGTTTTCAAAGAGAAACTTACAATTTACTCTAGCTAAACAAGAGTAACCAAATTTTGGCAGCTACAAGCTCCCTAGCTTATTAATAAGCTAGGGTATAAGTTCTTGGGAGTCCATCCAATTTTGACTCCCCTTCCATTAAGCTTAAATTCCCAAAGTGCAAAAGTAACTAAGTTTTTAAGCTGATTATTTAAAAGGTATGATTAAGGTAAATTGAGCTCAATCATGAGCTTAGAAACTCATGATAGCTTATGAGTGGCTTATTGAGCTTTAGCTTAATATCAAATAGAAAAATGAGAGCTTATGAATTAAAGAAATTTTGAGAGATTAAAAACAACTGAATTTCATTAATAAAAGTTTGATTACAATACTTAAAAGGAAAGTTACAAGGTTTAAAACAGAATTAAGCTAGAAATTTAAAATTAAGCTAAAAACTAAATCTAAGGCTACGTATAAAAACTAACTAGTCATCCTATGTGTGTGAGAGGTGAAGCCTTTTTATAGGCTGCAGGGGAACCTTCTAGGTCCCTTTCCTTGCTGCCTACTTCTCTTGATCTCAGCCATCAATTCCTTCAATGATTAGATATTGGTCTTGAGCCGTTGGATTGATTTGTGGACACCTGAGGATTGCCAGCATGTCATTCTTTGATGTGACATGCTGTGCTAGTTCTGTGAGTAGATTAGCACAAAAACCCACTATTATTTGTGCTTTCACCATGGCTGACGTGGCTTGAGCTTGATCTTGAGCTAATGAATCCCTTGGAAAGACTGATTTGACCCTTGCCTTGCACTTATGAGCTCTTTAATTGACTAAAGGACCCTTCAATTCTCATTTGCCCCTTGATTTACCCTGGATAGTGAGTTGTAAGTGACGATGAATAGTAAAAAGGCAGACCCTTTTGCCTTGCCCACGCTCCTCTTAATCCTGTCCATCAAATCTTCTAATCATTGGAGGAGCTATTGTAAGCTGTGTGATCATTGTGTGCACTCAAGGATTGGCAAGCTGTCATTCCTTGATGTGACAGCTTGTGCTTCCTTTGTGAGTGAGTTTAGTGCAAAACCCACGTCCTTTTTCTAGTTATGAAACGTTTTGGGACAATGTGGCATATCACGGCTGCGTACAACAAAGATAACCCAACTAAGCGATATCACACTACCGTTTGAGATTTAAGACAGTAAAACAACGGGTAACAGGTAAGCGTAGCGTTTTGACCGCGTAATAAGGGTTTTGTCACTCTCACGTGTAGTAAATTAGAAGTATTTTTCTACATGGCAAGGCACGGGAGGGTGACAAACCCTAATGAGCGTGCCCCACCACACTACCCCCTTTTTTAAGCGGGGATTCTGCCTCTGAGTTTACGACATTAGGCTCAATTTGATTGGTAAACAACCAATAAGCAGCGACATCCACCATGGTTGCCAAGCTAATACTTTGCCCTCCAAATACGCGAATGTCACTAACTTTGAATAGGCTCAGATAAGTTACTAAGATGCACGCTTAATAAGCACACCCACGACAACACACATAATCACATATTGCCGCAAAACACAATTACACTCCATCTAAAATTTAGCCTTTAAAGGCGTTTCAATGGAGTGAGTTTCAGATTCGTTAGCAGCCTCTAGACACACACAGCTCCTATGGCTAAAAAAACGTCCAGTCCGCAATGGTTACAAACAAAATAGTTTACCCTACCTAAAATGGATGTTTACGCCTTTATTTTAAGCTGCTAACATGTTCGGATTCATCAAAAGGAACAAATTGAACATAGCATTTCCAACACATGTAATCGCCGTAATCATAACAGTGACTACCAAACAAAAAAAATCAATTAACTATCAAAATCATAAATCAAAAATAGAAAGACATCAATAAGCACAAAACATTTAACAAACAAAAGTAGCAACTAACAAATAGCCAACAACACCAATTATGAAAGATTATTAAACCTCCAAAACAAACAACAAAAGTAGCATTGCAACAACATTGGTTACTACAAAAAATTAGGTTTTTAGAAAAAAATACCTGCTTCACCTCGAGTTTATCGATCCCAAAAAAAGCCAGCAAAAGCGGCGGTTATCCAATACACAACAAAACCAACCGTTATTATCATCCTTACACGTGTATATCTAAATCTTGATAAGCCAAATAAGTATTAGTTTTTTAAAGTAAGCAAACCCTCATGGCGCATATATAATTGCAACAACAAAGAACAACCCAAAATGAAAACAAACCCATCAAATCTTGAAGAAAAAGGTCTGTGAGATCAAGAAAATAAATAAATTGATAAACAGATCAAAGTTGTATGTGTTTTGAAAGAGAGAGAGAGGGTGTAAGGTGAGTTGTGGGAAGAAATAGTAAGGTGGTGGGGGAGACACGTGTTGATGATGAAGGTTTAGGGAGACACGTGTTCTGGCCAGCGTCCGGCGGGTTGGTATCGGGTTAAGAAAAAACCTACCAGAACATTTAATAAGAGCCTCGGGGGAATAATCTTGGCTTTTAATATATATGTATAATTTATAATTCATTACAAGATAGGTTGATTGATATGGTTTGCGCGCATCAAATCTTCTAGACGATTATCTGCGTATAATTGTGATAATATCTATCTATAACCTATATAAAAGAAGGTTTTGAAAAACTGATCTTGGCCTAAAATTCTGTAACAATGACACCTGTAAATTAGAAAACAATCAACGGCTGTTCTTTCACTTTCTCACCTCACATCTAATTAAAAAAACCACCATCAAACAATCACCAAAAAATTAAAACCCGCCTGCGATCCAAACAAGCAACAACAACAACAACTACTTTCGGATGAAATTTTTTCAATTAAATTTGAATTAACACACACAAATCCGTTTATATCATGGAGGTATTTTTTTATTATCTTCTTCTAAGCTAATTTTGTTTTTAGTTTTTGTAGTGATTGAATCTAATTAGGTTAGTTGATCCATTTTGTTGTATAATGGATTAGAGATCAAAGATTAGTTTTGTATGCAATTATTGATTAGTTTCGTATGGCTATTGCAGTTGATGTTCTAGAGGTTATGAACTAATTAATAAATATGCAGTGGTTGGTACCCACTGAACATTCTCATCATTACATACGTATTTTCTTATAACTTATTTTGGTTGTAAAATAAGACAAGCACTTTGCTTAACGTATTTTAAGCACCATTATGTGTTAATTATGAATTGTAATGTCTTATTTTAGGTGTTCCTCATCACAAAATGACGTGGTGCCACCCGCTGATGAGGCGGTTAAGAAGTGGCTAGCTTTGAATAAAGAGGTTGCGTAAACTAAACGTGAGCAGAATGATTAGATAAAACATCTCGAAGAAGCAAGTGAATCAACAGATGAGAAATGGAAAAAAAGAGCAAAAGCTGTTGCCTCTGTTTTGGCTGGAAATGCAGATTTATGTTCAAAGACATCAGACCTCGAACCTATTGTGTTGTACTATACTAACCGTGCTGCTAAAAAAATGTCTTCTAAGAAGTTCGGGAAAGCTATGGTGAGTCAGCGTGTTCCTCACGCATGTTTTCATGGCATGTCAAGGAAAATAGGGTGGAAGTTGATATTATAAAGTTAACGTTTGTACTGGCAAGCCCAAAGCACATAAGTTCATACGCCTAAAAGTAAGCTTACACAAACACCCCTTTACGATTGTTGATCTGTTTTTTGCATAAAGGGACGGAATTAACCCTCTATATTTTATGATTGTTGGATACTACCGTATCACTTACATGTAGTAAAAGCTCAAGTCATACTAATAAACCGCAAGTTCAATTACTGTATTCTTCTTTTTTGTTTGTCAGATTATAAATGAATATTGATGGTCTTTTTGTATTTTTTTGGTGATTTAGGAAGATTTAATTGATCTAGCGGTGAAAGGAACAAGATGATGTAGGCACGATGCGGCTGCTTTTGCTGATATATATTCAATTATGATAGACTACATAGAGGTAATACTAGACCCTACACTCTTATTGCTTATCTAACTTGTCAAATGCTTATTTTTATCAGCTTATATACTTCTTATTTTATACGCTTACATGATATTGTTGACATTGGCCTAAGAGATTTATGGAGATCCTCTTGTGCATTGATAAGGTGTCATTTTATACACTTTTCGGGGTCGTTTAACCCTTTAAATCGTGTGTTTATGCCCAAAATAGGTACTTAAGAAGGCATTTGGAAGATATACACGTGACTTGGGCTCATTTGGAGAAGAAACGAACAAGACTACGGACCTACACCAACATTGCTCAAGAATTTCTCCTTAAAATCTGGAGAAAGCGTCACAGATTACACGTGACGCCGTCACAACGATTCCCAAGAAGGCGTCACAAGATCTCAAGACGGCGTCAGATTGTACGACCCAGCCCATTATCTAGAATATTCTTGTCACGACGGCGTCACGATTAAAACGCGACGCCGTCGCAACGATTTTCCTATAAATACAAACCCGAAATTAGGGTTTTAAGTGTGTAACTTTAGAATAAAAGAAAAGGACGAACCCTAGTTCGTTTAGCAGCTGTTTGGGACGATTTTAGGGCCTCAAAACCCTATTGTACTTCATTCAATTCATGTTTTAATCAAGTAATATTATATTAATCATTCAATATGTCTATGTGTTGTTTGATTTATTATTGTTCTTGTTTTACTTATAACATGCTTGGCTAAACCTTCTATTGTGTTTATTTATGATTGTATGAAACCTAGAATGTAGATTTTAGTGGTGTTGCTTCTTGTGATGGATATGCATGTTTGGTCTTAGAAAAAGAGCTTTTGTCTGTATCGTTGTTGATATATCTAGGAAAACATAATTGTGTAGAAAGGATAACATCAGATAACAGTCTTCATACTACCTTGCCCCTTATATGGTTGATCCACTCTTAATATATTTCATATGCATTTAATATACTCTTAGGGGCCTTGTAATATTCTTTATACTACCTTACTTGTGCGTTGCCTTAACGGAATATTAAATAGACGGCGGGTTCGTGTTATTCGTTCATGATTTAGGAAATAATTACATAGATCATCACAAGAGTGATAAAACAACAACACTAGGAGAAGCAATCTAAAGAGTAATACATGATTAAATAAACACAATATTTTATTATATTGTTATCACCAGTAGCTTAGTTTATATTTAGTTTAATAGCTAAAACCAACCACCTCTCCAATATATGACTTTATCTGCTTTTATAAAATATAAAAACACAAAAAGAATCTTCCCTCAACCCTTAGAATTCTGTTAGACCGTGATCAAGCCTTCCCAACCTATTCCGCTAGAGAACGATAACAACCCCCGAGTCTTGCCTATACTACTACTACAACGGTTAGGTACTCTGCCTAGGGAGTTGTAAAACTTCGTGTAGAAGTCTTTACGACAACCGCATCATGCATCATCAAGATGAGAGCTATTAGGGAAAAGTTAATTCCATTGGTATGTTTCAACAAACTTAACTTCTATTATCTAATAACATACTATTACTGAAATACAACCATTTGATGATGACATAAATTTTTTGGATGCACAAATAGCTCTCATAAATGGATAGTGGGGCCAGCTTTTTAAGACAATGAGCTACTATTATATCGTTAGTTTGTGACACTATTTTGTATACCAAAAGTTTTGATCACAACTATTACAATTTCGGATCCAAAACACTCCATTGATTACTGTTATTTGTATATTTTAGAAGGAAAAGGCGCTCAAATAAAGCAAGTTGTTACCTGCTATATTTTAAAGCAGATAAGCAATCCGAAACACACTCTTAAAATTGCTTATCTGCTTATTTGAGTTTTGAATAAGCAATTCCATGGTTCTTTTCCAAAACAACTCAATTCACTCGCAAATAATCATATAAAAACTTATAATGTTAGCACAAAACATATAATGTAGGGGTGATTACAATTGTACGGAAATCTTTCAAGGGAATGGCTACAATGCAAAGTTGTTGATCACCGTGATAAGCTGTTATCATGTGGAGCCATTATTGTTGCTGATCTCAGGTTGCAAGTTCTACGGGAGGCCGAGTTTACATGTTCTGTAGGCATTGCTCATAACAATTATATTAGAAATAGATAACTATATAAAAAGATTAGTGCAAAATTGGTAACAAACTTTGGCCTGATAACCTAATTTCTGATTTGTAACCACATTAATTGCAAGTACTCTGATCCTGTTAAAATGATGACCATGTATCTGACCTATTCGTAACCTTAACCAGTTGACCTTTTTTCTAACAGTGGCTTAATGAGTTCTCAGGCTTAGTAAGATAATTAACTGAATATATTACTCTTTGTCATTCCCTGAAGTGGAGCAGGAAACAGAAGAGTCAAACCTGAAAGAAGAGTGCATTATTTCAGCAACATAAGCACACCTGAATGAAGAGCAAGTTACTATAAGAAAGAAATATCAAGTGATCAGGTTATACTAGAAACAATACCCTTACAAAAAATCACCCGTTTAGAGTCGTTAAAAGTATGTGGGCGTATGGCGTTTTGGGTCCAACACACCTGACCCACACATAAATCACCCGTTTAGAGTCGTTTCTCGACCTTCTTGACCCATTCGACCCACTCCATTTTTGGACCCCTTAAAAACGTTTGCATCATTATTTTAAAAGTTACATGGCTTCATTTTTGCTCAAATTAGTTCTGATGGAAAAGTGTCTATAGCAAAAGCATATGGGAGTAGTGGTTTGTTAAATTTCAGTGCTTGTGCTCAACATAGATCAAATTATGAATTATCCAAGATGTTTCATTTCATTCATTATCCACGGACAAAGTTTTTAGTGCTGAAGCAAAACTAGTTGTGGAATCTGTTCCTGATTATCTTTTAGCTTTATCTTCAAAGGTATTTTATAGTGGATTTATCAAACATAGATGAAGATAATTTAGCCTTTTTAGAAATTCTTATTCAATAGTCCTGTTTTCTTATAGGATATTGGATGGAAATGATGGGGAGAGATATCATACGGGGGATATAAATGTGTAAAATGCGCTAAAGTTGCTGAATTTTTGGTAAAAATCTCTAAATCCAACAAAACATTTATAGATAGTCAAAGTGCTTATGTCACTTAGTTATATATTGTTCTACTGTTAGGCGAGATCATGGAGGTACAATTGATCAGTTTTTCCAATCCTGTATATAAAAAAAAGACTTTTCTTTCTTATTTGTGGACATCATTGTTTCAAGGACCTATCCTAAATTTTAAAGCGGGATAAAAAGTACTAAATAATTCCTTTAATTACAGCAAAAGCTTATGTGTGCATGAAAGTTAACCCGAGCCCTTTCTAAGGGGAAAGCTACCAGTTGCTTAAGGGAGTAGAACTTACAAATGATGAAGCCTTTCTTTTGGTTAGTGCACTGAATGGGTAATAATATTAACTATTCAAATTAATTTTGCCAAATATGTTTTTCAAAAAACAATCATCCTGTTCATGATACTGATGTTTACAGATTCAAGCATATTTTCTACTATATGATGACATATGGGATGGCTCCCACTATCGGAGAGGTCAGTCCTGTCGGTTCAGACTTCCCGAGGTGTGACTCTATAGTGAGAATTTATATCTTTCTATTTTAGAAGTGGGTAATATGAACACGGAGTCTGTAAAAATTTGCTTTTAGGCTGATATGATTGCTGTAAATGATGGTGTTATAATTTGCAGCCATGTTGCTACATATTACCGTGTTCTACAAGTAAGATAATTAAAAAAAGCATCGCATAGCATAATCTGCGTTTTTCTATTCCCCGTTAGGCCTTAGTCTTTTTTTACTCACTTCTATTTTTGTGCAAACTTTTGAGAAAAATAATGTTTTGGTCAAACTAACCCGACACAAACCATTTCAACCCGTACCCAAAATCTAACAAAGTTGTTTGCTAAGTTTGTTTATTAATGTATTTATATGAATATGTTTTTAATAATTTGTTACCACAAGGTTTTATTCATTGTAGTCTACGAATTAAGCTAAATTTTGTATGCAACACATTTGTTGTTTGTAATGTGTGCACGACTATATGTATGCAGATTCATCATCGTTTAGCTCTTTTAGTGATGTATCAGGCTATATCCTACGTAGTAATATTTTTTCGATGAAATATAAATTGCCTTATTCTTGGATGTCTATCAGGTCACTCGATAATTCAATTACTGGGCTGAGATCGAAGATCCCAAGAAGTGAAAAGTGATCATGTGCATGTTATGTGGTTATTGGTATGAACACTCCTTTTAGCACAAGGAGACATGCGTCGATTAGAGTATACAAGGGACCCATTTTGACCCAAAACAAACAATTTCCAACCACTCTCAAAAGGGGTCCCAAAACAAACTATTTTCAAACACTCTCATGCTACATCAGCTGGTATACTATCTTGCACATTTGCTGCATTTAAATGTGATTTGTCATACAACTATCTTTTTTCTTAAATTCTTTTGTGTTGCTTATTTAGGTGAAAAGCTGCTTTAGCTTGAAAAGGAAAAAAGGTTCTATTATTATTGGTAATGTAATTATAACTTTTTTACATAATTTATCATAGTTTTATGTTTTTAATCTTATAAGTGAATGATAGATTATAGTATGTTAATGAATCTTTTATCTAACTGTTCCAAAAGGAGAAGTTTGTGGAAAGAAATTAAAGTGCACGTCGTGCGGGAAGGGTTGCAGGTATCGATCCCATTGAATCAACAATGTCAGGTAAGCGTATTAGTTTGGTGTTGCTTATGAAGTTTACAGTATGTAGAAATGTTTTTCTTATTTAGGAGTTTGCAAACATAATAATGTCAGAAGGTATAAAGAAACTTTAAGTGGGTATAATTTGTTGCCATTCTATCTGTGATATTTTATATACATGTTCTTTAGGTTCTATAAACAGGCAACATGTTCTGTTATTATCGGGTGGCATGACTTACTCTAATTAAGCACCATTTTAATCCCATTGGTTAGTTTGTTGTTAACCTTTATATTAAAGTGTTACATGCTTTTGTTGGATGAATGATTGAACATGCTACATCGTTTTTCACTCTGCGCAGGTTATTATTATATGTTTTACGTCAAGTTTCTATGGTAGGATATTTCACCCTTTTAGATAACTTATGTCTCATTAGGATTAATTTTGCTTGTGTTATTTATTAAGGGTAAATTTGTATCCTACAAAAATCATGGCTAATCATTCAAGTAGCTGATAATCTTAAGTTAAATTGTCTAAAAGAATATGTTTTCTTTAATTTGAGCCAAAAAAGTGAAACATTAGTTATTTTTGCATATATGTTGAAAGTTAATGATGTTTTTGTGATTTCTTATATGTATTTCACACGAACTGAACTTGATTCCCTTTATTGATATTTGGATTATGTTTACTCTGTTGTTTTATTGAAGAAAAATTAGACTTATGTAACTTTTGTATTTTATAAAAAATATTATTGTTTAGCTAATACATTGCAGGACCCAAATAAACTTTAATAAGGGACTAAGTTTTTGAAGTTGTTGTAAGGTAGATTTCCCATGTCAAGTTTTCTAAGTGCTTTTTGTTTTTTCTTAATGAGTAGACATTTTTCAATGATTAACTCAATTTTATATCTATTATACTAAAAGATACAGCCCATTAAAAGCTTTGTGTTACTCACACAGCCATAGGTACAAAATAGTGGAGTTTAAAAGATGTGTAACCACTAAAGAAAACCAAAAGATTATACAAGATGAGTCTTAAAATATGTAACCACGCATAAGACACTCTAATTGCCCACCATCATTATCCCATTCCTCATCACTGCCGCCACCATTACCCTAATTGCCGCCACCTTCTGGCCGGTAGTTTGTGGTGTGCTTGGTGGTTTTGGGTGTAATTGATGGTATGGGTGTACTCTCAAAACTACCTAAACATGAATTTGAAACAAAAAGAAGACGAAGACCAGTTTCTTTTCCTTTTCAAGTAATGATCTTCAAAATACCACTAACAAGATACATCATC
The DNA here is from genome assembly GCA_026074375.1 of Tanacetum coccineum. NCBI lineage: Eukaryota > Viridiplantae > Streptophyta > Magnoliopsida > Asterales > Asteraceae > Tanacetum > Tanacetum coccineum. Next base: position 9,369 of record BQNB010112767.1, on the reverse strand, counting down.
ATATATCATCCTTTCTTTCTTTCATCGAACCAAAGATGGTGACTGATGTTCGTGTTTTAGAGAAAATGTGAAGGGAGTGGTTGTGTTTGGTTTATGTTGTTAAACCAAGAAAATATGACGAGTGAGTGGCTGTAATTTGTTATTTACAGACAAGGGATAACTATGTTTTTTATGATTTGTGAAAGGATATGAGAGAATTGGTAGGAGGGAGTTTAAGAACTAAGGGGGCAAATGTTTGATGAAAGTGATTAGGGTTTTCACTGACAATCTCTAAGTCACAATCATAAAATGAAATGGGCTAATTATTATGGGCCGGTCCTAAACCTTGGTAGTGGGACGTTTTGGAATGCTTATAAACAAGCAAAGATATCCGCGCGTTGCTGCGGGCGTTAATTTTTCGCACGTTGTTGCACGGCGTTATATTTATTTATTTATTTATTTTAATTTTTTTTTTCGCTCGTTTTTTTTATGTTTAATAGTGTAAGTTTATTTTTTCCTGCACGTTACTGCGGTGCGTTAATTTTTCGCGCGTTGTTGCGTTTTAGTAGTTTTTTTATGGTCTTACGCGTTGTTGCGTGGCGTTAAAATTTTATTTTTTTATTATTTTATTATTTTATATTTTTTTTGCGAATTTATTTTTTTGTTCTCATGGTGTAAAATGACACTGTTTAAATCAATTCGGAAATGTTACCGCGGGTATTTTTTTATCTGAATGCGTCGGTACTTTTGTAACATTTTTTTCCTCCCTATTTTGTCCCAACAATTTAAAAAAAAAAAAAAAAAAAAACTAATTGGGCCGGCCCAAATTTTTGGGCTAAATTTTTTGGCCCAGCACTGTAGCTACGATGCTTAAAATGAATAGTAAGTCAACCCTTCTCAAATGATTTATTTTATTATTTTTTATTTTTTTGCGAATTTATTTTTTTGGTCTCATGGTGTAAAATGACACTGTTTAAGTAAATTCGGAAATGTTACCGCGGGTATTTTTTTATCTGAATGCGTCGGTACTTTTGTAACATTTTTTTCCTCCCTATTTTGTGCCAACAATTAAAAAAAAAAAAAAAAAAAAAACTAATTGGGCCGGCCCAAATTTTTGGGCTAAATTTTCTGGCCCAGCACTGTAGCACAGATGTAATATAGAGTAACAAGCAAAGATATCCGCGCGTTGCTGCGGGCGTTAATTTTTCGCACGTTGTTGCACGGCGTTATATTTATTTATTTATTTATTTTAATTTTTTTTTTCGCTCGTTTTTTTTATGTTTAATAGTGTAAGTTTATTTTTTCCTGCACGTTACTGCGGTGCGTTAATTTTTCGCGCGTTGTTGCGTTTTAGTAGTTTTTTTTATGGTCTTACGCGTTGTTGCGTGGCGTTAAAATTTTATTTTTTTATTATTTTATTATTTTATATTTTTTTTGCGAATTTATTTTTTTGTTCTCATGGTGTAAAATGACACTGTTTAAATCAATTCGGAAATGTTACCGCGGGTATTTTTTTATCTGAATGCGTCGGTACTTTTGTAACATTTTTTTCCTCCCTATTTTGTCCCAACAATTTAAAAAAAAAAAAAAAAAAAAAAAAAACTAATTGGGCCGGCCCAAATTTTTGGGCTAAATTTTTTGGCCCAGCACTGTAGCTACGATGCTTAAAATGAATAGTAAGTCAACCCTTCTCAAATGATTTATTTTATTATTTTTTATTTTTTTGCGAATTTATTTTTTTGGTCTCATGGTGTAAAATGACACTGTTTAAGTAAATTCGGAAATGTTACCGCGGGTATTTTTTTATCTGAATGCGTCGGTACTTTTGTAACATTTTTTTCCTCCCTATTTTGTCCCAACAATTTTATAAAAAAAAAAAAAAAACTAATTGGGCCAGCCCAAATTTTTTGGCTAAATTTTTTGGCCCAGCACTGTAGCACTGTAGCTACAGTGCCTCGATGAACAGTAGGTCAACACATCTCAAATGATTATATATATAATGTATTTTTATATAATTTTTATGTTAATAAGTTTATGCCAAAGAAACATAGTCTAATATTTTTTACACACTGTAAAATGGGAAGAATTACTAACGGTAGGAGAAAGTAGCCGTTATACGGGCGGCGACACGTGTCTGGAGGAAATAGCGTGTGTGGGGATAGTGTTGCTGACGTGTCTATTGTGGTTGACCAGTTTTTAGTTTCCATCTTTCACATGCTTTTTTATCCTCTAAAAAATTTATTAGTTAATAGTTGGTTACCCGCGTATAACGGCGGTAATAGAAAATTTACTAACTCAACTTTTTACGTAATTTTCGACCCGCTTACAACACTTTAAATGTATGTGTTCGTTGTATGTGTTCGTTTGGGTTTCCCGTAGCTTTCGTGCAACACCATATTAACATCATAATTCTCGCATGTAAAGAGATAACACACTCTCCGAAAGTATATAGTTTTAACGTATCAATTTTATATTTAATTAAGGTTAAAGTTGTAAAAAAATATAAATCAACATAAAATAAACCCACTAAAAATGTAAAAAACGAAAAAAATATAAAATATAACAAAAATGTATGTTGAATTAAAGAGCATAAAATTTTAAAAAATATAGTGAAATTAGATCATAATAAAATTAAATTGATAAAAAGATATTTCAATTTGAAAATAAATGTGATTTTTTAATCAAAAGGTGACACATGTCACTTTTTGATGTGATTCCCAAAAATGAGATGGATGATCAAGATTGCACCTCGGTATCTTAATTTTAATTTGTCTCATATTATAAATGTTTTATATAGTAGTATAGATAAGATAAAAATGAAAGTCCTAAACGTTAGTAATTCTTAATTGCAAATTGTACAAAACCTGTAACTCTGTAAACTAGATTCAAAATATATTGCTAGTATATGTTTTAGATAGCAAACATTAATACCAATGTTTTTTGTTACCCTTGATCCAAGGTATCCTAT
>BQNB010112766.1:0-22085 GCA_026074375.1 Tanacetum coccineum | reverse complement strand
TTAGATTAGTTTAGATTAATTTGCATATTCGTGTGTTTATTTTGTGTGTTTGATTTCTGCATTGTATATTCTGCATATTGTGTGTTTGTGTGTTTCGCATTATTCAAAGTACGCTGTAGAATTTTTTTCAAACCAATACGGCGTATTTAATTTATTAGATGCGGTGTATAATTTTTTTAAAACCAATACAACATATTCGACTCTATCATCAATACGGCGTATTCAATTCACTGAATATGGCATATTAAGCTATTTGACAGTTTTCTTTCCTAGCGAATTTATTACAGGTTAAAATGGACAACCCCAACATTACTATGCAGGAGTATATCAGGCTTGAGGAAGAAAATGCTCATAGACGTGGTAAGGTGTATAACTGAGAAACTGCTACGTATGGTAAAATCTAGGATAATGAAGACGTTCACGACCTCGAATCTGTTAAAACTGAATTCCCATCTATAGTCTTTAACGACACGTTAACATCTGAAGCAACACTCTTATGTGAGCCTACGATAAGTTCTTTTAACGACAATGAAATTGACTTTAAAATATCGTTTGACGAATCCGAAGATGAAGATTACACGGTAATTTAAGACAAAAATTCATTTTATATAAAATAAAAATAGATTCAGAAAATGATAATGATAAAGTCAATATGCCTTTGTTCCCACCACCCGAGCCTACGGTCAGTTGTTTTGATGATTTCAACTTCTTTAAAGATTTTGAGAAAAAATTTCCAGCCATTGTTTACAATGATTCTCAAACGTCTAAGTTAGATTTCTTAACTGAACTTGTTTTCAATCCTCAACATATCGATGAATTTGATTTGAAAAGTGAAACATCATTTTCCAAATGTGATGAAGAGGAAGAAAACGTTTTATACTTTAATGATTTATTTCGTTTTAACCTAATTTATCCCGATGATTCAAAATCGGATAAGGACAATGATGATGATGAGATTGATATTAAACAGTTTTCGGGGAATAACGTAATAAATGTCGATGATGGTGCCTATGCATATGGGTCAAATAAGCTTTTGAAAACAAGTCATGATACATCTAATAAAATTTTCAAAACTGAAACTTTTATCAAGGGATTAAATTTTAATATCATGACTTGGAATCATCTTAACAAAGGGATGTCATTCATTTTCCTAATCAATAATTTGTATGTGCCATTTGGCATCCCGTTCGACCCTAAATTGTTTTAACATCAAATAACGTCTATTTTATAGCATCATACATCCTATGATATTAACCCATTTTCTATAATTATTGCAAAGAATTGTTACTTAAGCGTTTATATTTGAGAATTGCAGTAATTATGGAGTAGTTGGTGAAAGTTAGCAAAAGGCACGCATTTTGGAGCTTAAATGAAGATATTTTGAAGATTACTATTCTAAAGACCAATACGCCATATCCATCAAGGAAGATACGGCGTATCCGTGCCTGCACTCACCAAAGACCACAAAGGAAAGAAGATCAATACATTGTATCCAGAAGTGACAAGGATACAAAACACCTTTTCAAGGGGTCTTGGTTGATTAAAATACATAAGATGAATCATTGTTAGTTTTAGTGAGAGAAAGTAGAGAGAGGGTGAGATGAACACAACAAGAAAAGGTTAGATTAGAAGAGAAAATAGAAAAATACAAGTGAACATCTACCACCCCCCATGGAGAGCCATAAGAGGTATTTATAGTAAAAGAAAAAGCAAACTATTCCTAGTTTACATAAATGACCCCTGCATGACACGCAGTGTCCAAGACTAGTCTAATTCACATGTAAGACACCAGCTTTACTAAAAAGTGAGGCTAACAATCTCCCTCCAAGATGGCGTCACACGTGAATCGGTTACAATGTTCCCTACAAGCAAAATAAAGAAAATTGATAAGAATGAAGTCCAGTATTCCTTGAGAATATCTTTGACAATCTACTTGAATACTTCAGCTTTATTTCTTCAGCTTATAGACGAACATACTTCTGAAATCTTCAGCTCCCTCCCAAACAAACACCCTTGAGACTGATAAGAATTAATACACCGTTCTTAAGGGAGGGATGATATCATCAACATCGTCTCACTTAGGAAGCATTCTAGTTTTGTTTGAATTCAATCCAAAATACCCGAAGTACACACTTTAATCCTTTTTCCGAAGTCGAGAACGTAGCACCAAAATCAATTAAGACCCGGAAATGCACTTTTCTCCCTCCAGGAAAGTAAAGATATGAATTGCTACACCAAAGTCAATTAAGTCCCGAGTGCACGTAATTTATCCCTCTATGTAGTCAAAATGGTAACATAAAAGTCAACTAAGTCCCGAATGTACCAAATTAAATTGTTTTACCAAAGACAACTAAGTCCCGAGTGAAAGCAATTTATCCCGTTGCGTAGACGAAATTGTAACATCAAAATGGTAACATAAAAAATCAACTAAGTACCGGATGTACACATTTCTCCCTCTAGGATGATGACTGACCGAGGAATCATCCTACACATGTGTACATCTTATGCCAACTGGAATAGCTTACTTAGCTTCATAGCCCGTGATTGCATAAGCAATACTGTATGAGAAGATGTCGGTACTCTCTTTACAAATCTCTCTTGATCAACTTGATCTAAATCCCCTTATCTATTCTGTAGGCTAATACTGATGACCACTGATGGAGACAACTGATAAAACAAACCCGAGAATGAAGCAAAATCCCTGACTTGTGACTTAATCTTGTACTATCCGCGTGATGAAGAACGGTGCAAAGGCAAATCTCTGAGTACCATATACTCACCCAAAAGTATACAAAAAATACATCACCACTTGAAATCTCCTTAACTTTCATGAGACACTGAGTACTACAATGTAACTCCTTAAAGTGATAGCTACTTTGTGGGTATAGGTAGAAAGAATCACAAAAGCAACTAGATATCCAAGTCTTCATCACTTAACACAAGTCATCTTCGTTGTGAAGAAAGAAAGAACCGAATACGAAATAAGTACACTCTCCGTGAAAGTCTTCTTCAATTCCAAATAAGTAACATCGTACAAAGTCTTTGTAGTCATTAAAATTCAATAATAGCCGTTATGAATGAAGGTGAATCTTGATAAGGATTGTTTTTAGTGTAATGTATTGTGTTTGTTGTGTTGTTGTTCGTGATTTTTGATGTGTTGTGATCGTTAATGGATATCGGCTCAAAAAATATAACACAAGCACTGCCGTCCAAGTAATAAAACCCGGTCACTTTTACATTACCCTTCAACATATTATTTTAAAACTCGGCTCAATCCATTAACCCGGACAAAAATAGATAAACCATTTGCATTGCCGCCCCATAACCATATAATAATGATTGATTCATTTCAACTATGGCTCATACGCATATCCAACAACCAATTTACATTCGGCCCAATCAATAGTGTGTCTTTTGCAAATTTCGTGTGTAATCCATGTAGCAGGCCCAAGACCACACAACAAATCCAACTATTATGATAATACTCAGCCCGCCACAAATCCTTATACCCGATCCAAAAAGAGAGTTGGGGATATAAGTGAGACAATCCCTAATTTTTCTCACCAACTAACCCTAACCCTAAAATTACATACACACACAAAACGTGTGTAGTCACAGTCACAAATCTACTCCCATAATCAAATCTACTCCCATCATCCACCTCTTTTGCATCTAATTCATAGATACACAACACCAATCATACTCCTTTCCTATACAAGGCTACCACATGGAGTAGGTTAACTCCTTTCATCAGTTTGTAGCAAACGAACACAAATCGAACAAACCGTTTCATTTCGATGACAAGAACGACTTCTAGATCACTAAATGTGGTCTCGGGTAAGGTTACAATTTGATTTGTTTTTCGTGAGTCAATCGAAACAAAGATTGAATTTAACATGTTTGTTAAGGTTCTTTCTTTATTTTTCGAATATTAACAAAGAAGCAATGCTTCTGATAGATCAGTGATGATATATCATTCGTGTTATTAATCTTTTAAGGTCATGGAATTAATGTAACACACGAATGAAATAAACTGAGGTCTTATTGTTTTTAAGCTTCAAGTCAATTGATGTTGGATGAGATGAGGTTGTGAGATTGTGATTGTGACGAGGGTTGATGTTGGTTTGGATCTGGATTTGTTTAATGATGATGTTGAATGTAATGGTTATAGGTTTAAGTCAATCGAGTGTTTCTTTTTCCTTTTCATTTCATTAGACCTTGACTCGTTGTGAGTTTGACCCGGGTCAACTCGGTAAATACTGAGTTGACTCGGTTTCCACACAGCTTGGACAATAGATCGGTTGAGTTGTTCGGTACTCAAAGGATCTAGTTGTTCGGTGCATTACTAGAATGACTAGTTCGGTTCTCAAGGGTTTTGACTGGTTTGGTTCCATAAGGAATACTACTAGATCGGTTCCTTATAAGAAAAATAACTAGATTGGTTCCTTATAGGAACATGAGTAGTTCAGTTCTTGCTAGATCGGTTGTTGCTAGATTGGTTATTGTTGTCGTCCTTGTGGTCCTTGTACATCTCTTTTGTCTTCAACTGAAACAACAAAAACCCAGACGTACACTCCTTTCTTATTCAAACTTTCGACCACAAAACAAGCTTGCAAGATAATAAGCCGAGAATAACACGCTCTTTTTCAGCGAGAATAAGCCACAAAAAAACTTTGAAATAAGCTTAAATAAGTTGTGACAACCAATAGGCTCAAAAACCAAGACGAAATAAGCTGTAAAAAATGACCAGACCAGATCTCGTGTTAAGTTTTTGAAAATGAAACCAAAAAAAACTTAACAAAAAACAAAACAAAAATTACAAAATTGTTATAAAACAAATTTGTGAAAACAAAAAAACAAACTCGTGCCTTTTGTGTCAGAAAAAGCCCACAAAAATAAGCCAAAATAAGCAAAAATAAGCTGAAACAGCCCACGAACACAACACACAATACAAAACACCCCCGGTTAGCTCTGATACCAATTGACAAGGATACAAAACACCTTTTCGGGGGGTCTTGGTTGATCAAAATACATAAGATGAATCATTGTTAGTTTTAGTGAGAGAAAGTAGAGAGAGGGTGAGATGAACACAAAAAGGAAAGGTTAGATTATAAGAGAAAAGAGAAAAATACAAGTGAACATCTACCACCCCTCATGGAGAGCCATGAGGGGTATTTATAGTAAAAGAAAAAGCAAACTATTTCTAGTTTACATAAATGACCCTTGCGTGACACGCAGTGTCTAAGACCAGTCTAATTCACATGTAAGACGTCAGCTTCACTAAAAAGTGAAGCTAACAAGAAGAAGTCAATACGCCGTATTAAAGATGTAGTATGTGAATAACCTGGAGGATATCAAATGTGGTCCCTACTCCAAGAAACCCCTAATACGCCGTATCCAATCCCTTCGATACGACGTATCAAACCGACTTCCAGACCTTATAAATAGACGACCCTAAACTCAGTTTTGGATATGCAAGTGAATCCTTAAACCACCAAGTCGATCAAGAGACGAATAAAGAAGCCTAGAAGGTCAAAAAAGAGCCTCAAGTTCATAGAAAAACTCTTGTAATCTTCGCACAACCGAATACGCGTTCAGTTAAGGTTTCTTTATTTTAATTGTTCATATATCAAACCGTGTGTATTTTTACAATGACTATCGGCTGATACCTTTAGGTATCAGCCATGTTTATGAAGATCTAATGTTTGGTTTGTTTATCTTGATTGCTTAATTTATCGTTGATTGTTGTTTATGTTTATCAATTTATATTCGTTTACATGCTTAAGTATGCGACCTATCATTCAACTGGGTCTAGTCCTACATATTTAATGCGTTGCAACTTCGGTGTTGTTTGGGCGTAGGCTAAGAGTCTGGGATAGCTCTCCATATTGCAATTTATATATCTAGAATCATAGGATCACAAATATTGACCTATCTTTTCCTTTAGATTAGTGAGCTTAGTTGAGCCATAAGGTGACCTTGGTATCAATGAGTACATTCTTATTCCATTGGTAATGACTCGGACAATGGACTACTAGTATATAAAGAGCCATTAAGCAGTAAGTGGGTAAAGTCTCGATGAGCTAGGGTTTAGTAAGAGCACCATTACTTAGATCCTAAGATAGATTATAATCAACATAAGGATGTTTTATGCGGATGCGTCTAATTGTGACAGAATTAGCGTGTCTAGGTCTTAGGAAGAAGTACCGCCTAAGTTTAAGAATTATATGCCCCTTCGAGATAAGACAATCATTGCACTAAATAAACAAACCTGCGTTTTATCAGATTATTCATGGTTGATATGTTTTCCTTACATTAGTTCTTGACCGTTCCTCTATCGTTTGCTTGTCTTCTTGTGTGTGTTTATTGCTTTACTTGTCATCAAAACCTTAGGTTAGATACACAAAACCGTACAAGTCTCTCAGGCTGAAATCCCCCCTTTTGCATTAATTTTAGGTTTAACTTAGATAACTAAAATACTAATAGAATTAGGAATTGACGCTCTCGCTCTTAGTGATCGACACCCTACTTACCAACGAAACTACAATTGACCAGGTACACTGCCCGTTAAAGTGTTGTTTTTAGGTATAGTCAGCATAAAATAAATAGTAAAACTTGATACATAAATAACACCTACACAATGACACATCAAGTTTTTGGCGCCGCTGTCGGGGAGTGAAGTTGTTTAATTCTTGTTTATTAGTGTTTTAGTTTAGTTTAGTTTAGTTTAGTTTAGATTAATTTGCATATTTGTGTGTTTGTTTTGTGTGTTTAATTTTCTGCATTGTATATTTTGCATATTGTGTGTTTTCTGCATTATTCAAAGTACGCTGTAAATTTTTTTTTCAAACCAATACGGCGTATTCGATTTATTGGACACGGCGTATAATTTTTTCAGACCAATACAACGTATTCGACTCTATCATCAACACGGCGTATTCAGTTCACTGAATACCAGGCTTATGAGTATTTGACAATTTTTCTTTCATAGAGATATTAATTACAGGTTAAAATGACGACCCCACACATTATATGGAGGGGGGTAGTTATATCAGGCTTGAGGAAGAAAAGATCGTAGGCATGGTAAGGTGTTAACTGGGAAACTACTACGTATGGTAAGATCTGGGATAATGAAGACGTTTACGATCTCGGATCTGTTGAAATTGAATTCCTAGCTATAGTCTTTAACGACACGTTAATATCTGAAACAACACTCTCGTGAGAGCCTACGGTAAGTTCTCTTAACAACGATGAAATCAACTTTATAATATTGTTTGACGAATCCGACGATGAAGACTACACGGTAATTTTTGACAAAAACTCGTTTTCTCACAAAATAATTTATGTCAATGATTTGAAAATAGATTCAGAAAATGATAATGGAAAAGTCAATATGCCTTCGTTCCCACCACCCGAGCCTACGGTCAGTTGTTTTGATGATTTAGACTTCTTTAAATATTTTGAGAATGAATTTCAAGCCATTGTTTACAATAATGCTCAACGTCTAAATCAGATTTATTAACTAAACCGATTTTAAACCCTCAACATATCGATGAATTTGATTTAAAAGATAAAACATCATTGTCTGAATGTGATGAAGAAGAACAAAACGTTTTATACTTTAATGATCTATTTTCTTTTAACGTAATTTATCCCGATGATTCAAAATCAGATGAGGACAATGATGATGATGATAAAATCGATATTGAACACACTTCAGGGGATTTATCTGTCAAACCATTACCTGTTGTAATAAATATCGATGAGGGTGCCTATGCACATGCGTCAAATAAGCTTTTGGAAGCAAGTCATGATACATCTAATAAATTTTTCAAAACTAAAACTTTTATCAAGGAATTAAATTTTAATATCATGACTTGGAATCATCTTAAAAATAGGATGTCATTCATTTTCCTAATCAAGAATTTGTATGTGCCATTTGGCATCCCGTTTGACCCTAAGTTGTTTTATAAGGATGAGATTAAATTGGGGCAAGTCTAACTTAAAGACTTTTCTGTAAACAAAAGTGCTTGCCGGGAGACAACCCAGAATGTATTTTCAATTTTTATCGAGTTTGTCTTCCCAGACTGTCTATACGGCGTATCCAAACCCCATGGATATGGCGTATTGACTATCTGGACGTTATCCAGTCTTTATTTTCAGCACAGTCTATACGACGTATTCGTTAAATGAATACAGCATATACATGTATCAATACGACATATATTGGGGAATGGATACAGCGTATTGACTTCCTGTACAGTTTTAGGTTCATGTTTCGAGTCTAACCAAATGAATACACGGAGATAGAATTGCATTTGTTTTATGAGAATATACACATGACCTCGTGAAAGAAATATCAACGAATATTGGTGGAGAGTTTACAAATCTGGAGATCTTGAAGTGTTGGAGTCTTGAAACTTTAAGGCGCTTTTCCAGCACATAATCTTGCTCAAAAACGCAACTTGGAGAATCTACCGAGCAAATATCAGGGGAGTTTCTCATTCTAATTCTTTTTAATTCCCGTACATAATGTATTATATATACAACAAGGAAGTTATATTATTCAAGTGTGGGGATGGAATTAGAAAATGTTTATTGTGTCTAATTTCTCACATTAAAATATATTTAAAATACTTAAACTTATGTTAATTAAAAAAAAAATCAAGCATACTTTTATGAAATTACTTGATACATAACCCGCACACAATAACCCTTGTTAGATATTGTGAGGATTTAACCTTTTTGTTTCCAAATGTTTACCCAAATTCCATAAATATGGAAGTTGCCGGTGATCGTTGTAGACTTTAGGGAAACTTGGCTTTGTTATACCTATTCGAGGACCAATAATGAGTTATTATGGATTTAATTGGATTAAGTAAACTTGTTTAAATTGGTATATTTTAGGATTACACCAATCGCCTTTTATTAGTTGTTTATTAACTATCTACACCGGTTAGTTAACTCTAGTTTAACCCTTTTCACTCTCTTCTTTTGAGTGAAGATCCACATAGAACAACCAGTAGAGCCAATCCTTTAGGAATTTACACCAACTATTTGTTTCATTACACCTTTACACCTTAACCTACCCTGTTAGATTAAGTTTAATTTACAGTTGCTAGTTGCTTAAAGTGTAAAGCTTGTATTTCCCGAGTCTTGTGTCATTTTTTATCTTTGGTGTGGTTGAAAATTTGCACATTGCAAATGGGAATGTATATTAGTAGTCAAATCTCATGTGATTTTACTACCATCATAATTATCAGTAAATCCGAAGACGAAGGAACTATCGAAGAAATTATCTGGAATTATTATGATCATAAAGATGGTGAAACTACATCGAGATTTGAAGTAATTTTTGGTAAAAAAAATCAAAAAATTGAGAAAAATACAAAAAGAGAAAGAAAGTTTAAAGATAATCGTTTCGCAACTACCGAAGGAATTACACGAAGGATCGATTATTTTTTGATACGTCTAAAAAATCAATGATGTAGAGTATTGTACAAAGTGGAAGATATCGCCACTTGCCTTGTAGAGTATGTAAAGTTTTGGGATGATTGGGAAGTTGACTATTACGGGAACGCCAACTTAGGTTGTTGTTTTTTATCAATGATCAAGACGTTGTAAGTAGTCGTGTCTTTATCATGGTAATGGTCGAGAAAAAATATCTAGCAACTTGTATATTAAGTCTTAATCTATTTGTTTTATATTTTTATTTAACAACAATTTGCTTCCCTCTCACCTAATGATTAGCCGCTGGTTTTACGCGAATGAGGATGTGTACGAGCGTGTATGTCTATTCCGTCGTTACGGCCATGTATGCATGTCTGAGCTACCTTGTTGGTTTACGACTTTTGGTGAAAGTTAGAAGGTCCCTACCCTATATCATTCTTCATCATAACCGTTGGTTAAATTCGAATGGGGATGTGATCGAACACACATGTCTATTCCGTCGTTACGGCCATGTATGTGTGCTTCAGCTGCCTTGTTGGAGTGGTACTTCTGGTGAAAGATTGTAGAATGATCAACCAGTAAAGACTTTTCCATACAAAAACATATTTACCTTTATAAAAACTAATTACTCCTTGGCTTTGAGGTGGAGATGTGTATCCTTGCAAGCTTATGATAGAATACTTGTCACGGCCGAGCAATTGAGCGAATTAGTTACATGTTACCACATAGATTAGTTGAGTGATTTGAGTGTTTTCATCTTCCTATTTCGTGAGGTGTTTGGTTTGTGTTATTGTATAGATCAATAAAAGCTTTTAAACAGAAAAATCATCCTTAGGATACATTTTTTATAAACTTCTAAAGGCTACTTGAGGACAAGTAGGATTCAAGTGGGGGATATTTCTGGACATCAATTAATGGACTATTTTATAGCATCATTCTATACCACTGTATATTACCATTTTGTATAATTATTGCAAAGAATTGTTACTTAATCGTTTGCATTTGGGAATTGCAGTAATTATGGAGTACTTGGTGTTGATCCCAACTTAAAATTGATTCCTTCACTTGTAAAGGTTAAGATACTTTGGATAGATCCAAAACAACTATGGTAGAAACTTTGTGAATACTAAAGAGTATGCGGAATCTACTCTTAATATTGAAGAAGATTAATAAACAGTAAACTGTTATGAACAATGTATAATAATGTAGTTACTAAAAGCTTCAATATTATTATTATCAATAATACGAGTACTTTGTGTAGTACTAGGGTTTACAACCTTGAAGCTATATATCAAAACGTATGAATGTGTATGAATTTTGGTACATTAAACTCTATACCTTAGGACCTCCTTTTATACACCAAGGAGTCCTAACAGGCTTACAATATTTTCCTAAGTTATCTTTGATCTTTCTAAACAAATAAACTTTACGTATCTGTTTACAATAATATCTCATTAACTTATCCTGTAGTATTCTTATAAACAATCTTCATCTTAATCACCTTTATCTTGTCTTTTTCTTTTGATAGTAGATACTCTTTTTTGCAGTTAGTAATCCTTCATAAGTTTGTAAGCAGCACATTAAACTTTTATTCCAGCAACACTAAATGTGTTACAAGCAGTAGTAACTACTTAGGAATATTTTTTTTCATGCTCATCAGCAATATCTAATTTACAACTTTAGCTAGTAGTACTAATTTATGCTAATAGTTGTAAACTTTATCAAGAAGTAGTACTTGCAGTACTATGGTACACTAACAGTGGAAACTTTTATACTGCAGTATTTAACTACATAGTAGTATTTCTCTAAGTCTTCTGAGCAAGTCTTAACTATCCTTTAGCAGTGTAATATATACTAGTGTAGTAACTATAACTTAAGAGAGTTACTTCCTTAACACATTCAAGAAGTTTTAATCCAACAATCCTCCCTAAACTTGATATTCTTCTTTTGAATCTTAAGTTTTTTCATTAAAAGTCTTCACCATCACCAGGAGGATGCATTCAAAAACTTCCAGGATTCTTGCGATGTTTTGTCATAAGCTTAAGAAGTTGATAGCACATCTCATTCCACTAGTCAGTTTGAAGCTTCTTGTTGAGCATTTTTATGATTGTTGCAGGTGAAAATCCCATGTGAGTGGGATACATTTTTCTCTACACATACTCTTAAGATATGCAGATTCTGATAATCTCACAAATGAATACACTTAAAGAAAATAGCTTCTAAACTGTCACATTGTATCCTTGTTGATTTCTCCATACTTTACTTTCCACATCTTGTTCAAACATCACCTTCAGATCACCCCATAACATTCTTTCATATGCCTCCTCTGGCCTTGTATTCCCATGTTTAGCTTTAACTAACTTCCAGAGTGTTTCTAGGTCTTCTCTGTCAATGTTCTAAAGCATCCTAATCATTGATGAATACTCCTTAAACTTCCATCAACTCTAATGATTTGAAAGTATCTCATCTTTCCTTCTTAAATGGTTTTCCATTCAACAATGATTGGGGATCTTGTGGTAGTGTTATAACTGTAGTTGCTTACATCATCATCATGACTATTCCACTATAAGCTTTTTCATTTGCTTCATCATTCCACTTCAGCTTTACATTCTCATCTATCTTTTGGCTTTCTTGAATTATCAGATCAAGTTCTTTCTCTTTTTTTTTTTTTTCTCTAATAATTTACTTTTTTTTCTTTGCTTGACTTTTACTTTCTTCCACAACCTCTGAATCCATAGGAACAAATGAATCTACCCACTTCATAGTATTGTCAAATAACATCTGAATTTCTTCAAAACTTTTGTTCTTCAACTGACTATGCTTGTAATTAGCCATATTTTTCAAATAAGTACACATTTGATTCCTCTTTTGGGCTTTGGTTGGTGGTTTTCTTCTGATCTCTTCAGCTCTAAGCTTTGCAAAGTGCTTCTTCCTTTTGTCCATGAGCTCTACAAACAGTTTTGATCTTTCTTCAATGGTCAACTCTCCCTGTTCTTCTGCTTGTAACTCTTCCTGCTCTTGTGCCTGTAATCTTGCAGCTAGCTCATAGTCTGCATCTATCATAGCTTGAACATTATCCCATTCATCAATGCTTGCATCTTCTTCTCTTTGCATTGCAAGCCTCTCTTCTTCTTCCAATTCAACTTGCAATTGAGCTTGAAGATTTAGAGCAACCTCTTGATCATACATAATCTGATCTTTCTGTTTCAAAGGTTTTTCAGGCTCAATTATTTTTGCATTGCCTTTGTCTTTAGCTTGTGGAAGTTGTGATGATTGTGAAGGTGATGTTGTTGTTGTAAATTCACTTGGCTCTTGAACTATAACCCCTCTAGCCTTGGGTCTTGTAACAACAGCTGTAGTTGTTGTAGCAGCAGTTGTAACAGCCTTGGGTTTAGCTGCTTTGATTTCTATTAAGATCTGAACCAGAGTTAACTCATCAATAGTTGTTGTTGTAGCACTGGCAGTAGTAACTTTAGCAGTACTAACTACCTTTTCAACCTCAAATTCCTGCTTATTTAAAACTCATGTATCAAATATTAAATTATCATCATTCCTCCCCTGAGTCTCATTAATCAATGTAACCTCTTCATCTGCATCAATATCAACAATTTTCCTCCCTTGTTTGGATGCATCCTCCTGATCACCCAAACCTTTATCTTCAGAGGACTCTATTCTTGCATATCCACCAACCTTCCTTAACCTTTTAAGCCATGTAGTTCTTGACTTATTCCTCCTCTTTAGCTTCTTGACCCTCTCCTTCAATTCAGTAATCTCTGCATCTTGAGAGGTCTTTGTGTTCTCCAAGTCAAGAACTCTTTGTGACAAGTTGGTACAAAGTTTCATCAATTCATTTAGTTTCAGTCTATCCTCACCACTGAGCAGTAGATCATTGGAATGTGTAGTTACATTTTCATCATTGGGAGCCTCATCTGCTATAGGCTCTGTAGAATCACTAGGTTGAGGAACCTTAATGTTCTGTTTCTTGGACTTCCTAGTCTTTTGCTTCTTTTGAGGTTGTGATGATAATGGTTGATTAATGGTAGGTGTGTGTTGGGGAACAGTAGGCATTACAGAACCTTCACCCTCTTCTTGAGCTTGAACCAACATAGTTTGAAATAGAGGGGTGACTCTCCCAGAAAAACCTTTTTCTTCTCTCTTCATATTTGCAAAAAATCTACTTAGTGTGAGAAGGTGTAACATAAATCTCTTTATGTTTGGATATTCCTTCAACTTGTTTATCCAGGAACACTTGCACAAATCTTGGATACATTAGAAATTTAACCCCACCTTCCAAGTTCTTCACCATATTATCAAAAATGTACTTAGAAAAGTTAAAATTTTGGTTTGTGGCTAAGCAGATTATTGCAGAGGCCATAATGCTACTGAATTCGTTCCATGCAGTAGTCTTAGCACTTAGGCATTTCAGAATAGTATGGATTAAAAACTTCCATTGTGGAGCAAAGAATGCTTTGTAAAAAGTAAGCTTCTGTGTAAGTTTTTCATACCTCATTCTTTCCAGTTCTGCAAAAATGGTAGCATTGGGTAGACATTCAGTACCATTTTCATCAGCAAGTTGAAGATCTCTTCTTACAGATGCTTCAGTGATGATCACCTTCTTCCCATCCACTAAGGCTTGTATCTACACTTCCCTATTGACAGTTTTTGCATTAGCAGTAGCCCAGAACTGCTATTGCATGAAGTATAGATGGTGGGATTGACAGTTAAAGCATAATTGATGGGATTTGCATTCAGAAAATCAACAATTTGTTCAAACCCATCACTTTCTTTAGGTTTAGACAAAAATGCGGCTAAATTATGTGTTTCAGCGAACTTTAGAGCAGCCATTGATGTTGGGTTTTGACGATTAACGATAAAATTGAGTTAAGGTTTGTGATTAGAGAGTATATCAAAGATTGAAATTGAGTAAGTGATTGAATGAAACCTGATCAATAGTATTTATGAAATCACCCTGTCTACAGCATTAACTTGGAACCTCGGTAAGTATGCAAGTTATGCCTACAAGCAGTAGTAACTTTTTTTATCAGCAGTAAGTAGTAAACCCAAACATATGAAATGATGCCTAACAACATTAACTTGCATGAGCAGTAGTAAGTTATGCCTAGCAGCATTAACTTTGAGTTACCAACATTAACTCCAATTCCATTCCAAATAGCTTTTTCATCGTCAAAGTAACATTTTGGTTCACAAATACTCTCTGTCTATTTTTGATTTCTCTCAATTCTTTTTACTCACAATTCTCTATATCTATTTTTGACTTTCTCTCTTTTTGTTTTTCAACTCACCATTTCTCTCAATTCTTTTACTCACCAAAACACTCATCTATTTTTATTTCACATGGCTCCCTTTCTATTTTTATTCTCACTAAATCTCTCAATTCTTTTTCTCACTGAATCACTATGTCTATTTTTATGTCACACATCTCTCTTTTTGTTTTTATTCTCACCAAATCTCTCAATTTTTTTCTCACTAAATCACTCTTTATATTTTTATTTCCACAAATCTTGTTGTGGATTGCCCTACACATAATGGTAGGAAAATTAGTTTCTTTTGGGGACCCAAGCCATTACTGACTTAGATTTGCCTTGTGCATCAACATAGTCAATCTTTTAAAGGACATTGATACACCATTGTTTCTGGAGACATGGTCTAAGACTTTATGTTTTGGTCTCCAAACCTAACATGCTGAGGCCTTAACAGCATTTCCCTTGTGTCCCTTAACTGCACTAAGAACTGCTTTTGGCCTAGCAATATTAACTACTACATTTGGCCTAGCAGCATTAACATTTTTATCATTAACAATATTAACCCTCTTATTAAAATTAATGTTATTAGCTGTTGTTATATTGTTAAAAGGCCTTATAGCAGTTGAATATGCATTATTAATAACATTTTTCATGGGTCTTGTATTATTCACTGCTATTCTTGGTTGAACAGTATTAACTGGTCTAGCAGCATTAAGTGATATTAGGCCAGACCTAGTTAAGACTGTTCTTGGAACCATGTTCCTTTTTGGACTGGGGTGAGTTAATTTGAAGAAATTCTGTTTGTTCACCCTTTCAACATTGGTCCAAACTGGTTTTTCAAACCTTTGATTATTATACCAGTTATTGCAATCTTTCCTCAAATGTTCAAAACTACAACACACATGACAAGCTTTATTGAACATCTTAAAATCATTCCCTAATTTTTGAGACATCTGCTAGTTCCAATTTCTTTTGTTTCCTCTTGGACTAGGTGTGTTTTGCCTATTTTTATCAACTGATGTGTTCCTAGGAGATTTTACTTGCTTAGTAGACTTAACAAAGTTTATCTTAGCAAAACTAGGTTTATTAAACATCTCAACAATTTTAATCTTAGGCACATCTTCTTCCTCACTTTCAGAAACCTAATCCTTAATAATTGGGGCTCCATCTTCTTTCTTAGCAGTCTTAGGTTTATTAGTCTCACCAGTAGGCTTTTCAACTACAGACTCACTAGTAGACTCATTCACTTCCACAAAATCATCTAGACTAGGATAAACTAAATCAAGCTTAGGTGGCATAAAATTCCTAGTATAGGGAGGTGGGACTACATTTATTCCTGTTTTACACTTATCGATTATCTGTCTGTCTAGAAGTTCACTTAGGCTTTTTGATGAATTTTCAAATTTTTGTACTGTAAGTTGAACCTCATCTTTTTCTTTTGTAACCAACTCTAACTTTCTTTTAAGCTCTGTAATATCTAAATCTCTTAAATAGACTTCACGTTTTAATAGTTTTATATCTTCCACATACACAGACTCATTTTTCTTAAAGACTAACAGTCTAGCTTCTATAGATTCTAAACCAGTTTTATAAGAGACAGCACTTATCCTAGTTGTTCTTAAGTCTTTAACTAATTGTTCATTTTGTTCTTTTAGATCTTTTACACATTCTAAACAAGATGAATAACAATTTGAGTCATTAGATATCTCTGTGTTTGTAGAAGAATTTGAATTTATTGAAAAATAAGCCATGAGAGCAAAATTGGTTGGACCTTCTTTAGCTTGGTCACTCCAATCATAGCCTAAGCCATCACACTGAGATACTAAGGCATTTGAAGTAGTTGCCTCAACTAGCACAGTCCTTCTGGTAGGCTCCTTGTTCTAGCTATCTTGATTTATGGGTGCCTTGCACTCCCTTGCAAAGTGTCCTTTCTTTTGACAGTTAAAACATTCTACCTTGGACTTGTTAAACCTAATTCTTTATTTATTGGTCATGTCCAGCTTCCTTCCAGTATTCTTTAGGAATCTTTTTGCTCTCATAGTTAGCATAGCAATGTTCCACCTCAAGTCTATCTCTTCTAGATAATCATGATCAATTTGTTGAAGATCTTCATTATCAAGCTATGGAATACTTGGTTGGCAAGCAAAGAAGGAATAAATCATTGCATTACTCAAATTTTCAGCAGATTTTGAGCTATCAGCAGCACCCTGAGTGCTAGCAGTATTAACACCCTAAGCTGTATTAACTGTTCCAGATGCATTGCTACTGCTGCCAGAGGACAGAAAGGCTACATTGTGTGAGTTAGTGGTTGAGTTAGATGTCCCCTTGACCTCTGATTCATAGGCCTTCAGATTGTTGAAGAGGTCATCCAAACTTAATGTCTCAATCCCTGGTTTGTTCCTCCACATAATTGTATGCATAGTCCATTCTTGTGATAAACTTCTTAAGAACTTTTGATTGATGTCTTCTTGAGAGATAACTTCATCATGCATCTCCAGTTGACTAATTAGCTTTTGAAGCCGTTCATATGTTTGCTTAATCACTTTTGTGCTAGATGCAGCAAAGTTTTCATATTGCTACTTTAGAAAAAAAAATGAGTTTTCTTTGTAGCAGTATTACCTCCAAATCTGCTCTCAATAGCCTGCATCAGTGTCTTAGCATCCTTGTATGAGTTGAACTTTAATTGATGCTCATTAGGTAAGTCCATCAACAAAGTGCTTCTTGCCTTCAATTATGCCTTTCTTTGTGGCTTCTCTTCAACACTTGTAGGAGGGATAACAGTCTCCTTACCATCAACAAGTTTTGTTACTATAGGTGCATTACCATTTTCTATGATCTCCCATAGAGTGTAATTAATACACTGTAGGTACTGCTCCATCCTCGTCTTCTAGAGATCATACTCACCAAGTTGGAGTATGGGTATCTTGATGGTTTGAGTAGATTGAGACTCCATTGCTTCTTGAAAAAGTAGATCTTGTGTGTGGTAAAGTTTCTTCTTATTCAAAGCTTCTCACAAGCTCTGATACCACTTGTTGATCCCAATATAATAGATCTTGCTTAGCTTGTATAAGCCTAAGTTATATTGAATAAATTTAAATAACTATGATAGAAACTTTGATTGTGAATATCAAAGACTATGCGAAATCTAGTAAATGATACTAAGAAGAATTTCAATAAAACAGTAATGAACAAGATCAATAACAAACAGTTTACTAAACTTCCGGCCTTAATATAAAACGAACACTCTTAATAGTGTTAGGGTTACAAAACCTTGAAGCTATGAAAAACTCTATGAACTTTGATACGATTTTGGTACATTCAACTCTATACCCTATGACCTCCTTTTATACACCAAGGAATCCTAACAAGCTTACAATATTTTCTTAAGTTATCATGATCTTCTAAACAAATAACTTATACGTATCTTTTACAAAAATATCTCATACATATCTCATAAGCAATCTTTATCCATTAGCAGTTTTAATCCTTCAACAGTTGTAACTCTGTCAGCAATTGTAACTTTGTATTAGCAGCATTAACGCTGAATTAGCAGCAATAACTTATACACCAGCAGCATTAACTGTGTACAAGCAGTAGTAACTACTTAGAATATTTTTCTTCATTCTTCATCAGCAGTACTAACTTTACTCTAGCAGTACTAACTTTACTCTAGCAGTACTAAGTTACATTAACATTAGTAATATACTCTAGCAGTAGTAACTAACAGTACTAATTTATGCTTGACAGCAGTAGCTTTAACCTTAGCAGTATTAACTCCAAGATCATCATGAAGTCTTTTAATCCCAACAATAATCTCCCTCCAAGATGGCATCACACGTGAATTGGTTACAATGTTCCCTACAAGCAAAAATAAAGAAAATTGATAAGAATGAAGTCCAGTACTCCTTGAGAATATCTTCAACGATCTACTTGAATACTCCAGCTTTATTTCTTCAGCTTGAAGACGAACGTACCACTGAGGATGACATAGAAGTTTTCTCTACCAAACCCATTCTTGATTGGATTTCTGCTCATAACTTCCTGACATGACTTCAAAAACTTTCTTCATACGCTTCTGGTCATCACGAAGTTTCTGAATTAGCTACATGTCTTGAGAAAGCTTCATTTTCTTGCACTTCTGGTCATGTCGAAGTTTATCAAAATCTGCTTCTCATTTGTCATCCTTGAAGTTCTCTTATTCGAATACTTTGGCTTTGATATGAATTATGCTCTGAACTTCTTCTGCTCCCTCCCAAACAGACACCCCTAAGACTGATAAGAATTAACGCACTAGTCTTCTCAAATACCTCCTTTCTCATTTAGGATACACTGTTGGAGGGGATGATATCATCAACATCGTCTCACTTAGGAAGCATTCCAGTCTTGTTTGAATTCAGCCCAAAGTACACATTTTATCCTTTTTACGAAGTCGAAATCGTAGCACCAAAATCAATTAAGACCCGAAAATGCACTTTTCTCCCTCCAAGAAAGTGCAGATATAAATTGCTACACCAAAGTCAATTAAGTCCCGAGTGTACGCAATTTGTTCCTCTATGTAGTCTAAATGGTAACATCAAAGTCAATTAAGTCCCGGATGTACCCATTTAAATTGTTTCACCAAAGTCAACTAAGTCCCGAGTGAAAGCAATTTATCCCGCTGCATAGTCGAAACTGTAACATCAAAACGGTAACATAAAAAATCAACTAAGTACCGGATGTACACATTTCTCCCTCCAGGATGATGACTAACTGAGGAATCATCCTACACATGTGTACATCATATGCCAACTGGAACTCCTTACTTAGCTTCATAGCCCATGATTACATAAGCAATACTCTGTGAGAAGATGTCGGTACTCTCTTTACAAATCTCTCTTGATCAACCCGGTCTAAATCCCCTTATCTATTCTGTAGACTAATACTGATAAGCGCGGATGGAGATAACCCGATGAAATGAACCCGAGAATGAAGCAACAATCCCCGTGAAATCCTACTTCAATCCCAAATAGGTAACATCGTACAAAAACCTCGTAGTCATTAAAATTCAACACTAGCCATTTTGAATGAAGGTGAATTTTGATAAGGATCGTTTTTAGTGTAATGTATTATGTTTGTTGTGTTGTTGTTCATGAATTTTGTTGTGTTGTGGTAATTAACGGATATCAGGCTCAATAAATTAACATAAGCACGGCCCGTCCAAGTAATAAACTCGGTCTTTATACTTTACCCGACAAGTGAATGTTTAATACCCGGCTTAATACGTTAAATACCCAGCCTAATTAAACAAAAAAAATACCCGACCTATCATTTATCAAAAACAATATCCAGCCCATGAATGCATAGACTCAGTCCAGTTTTATTTTTGATAGCCCCTATCTAAAATGATCATACTTAACGGCCTATGCTTTCCTTATAACATGTTTTGCCATTTTACCCGGCCCAACAGATAATAGCCCAACTTAAATCATTTAAGACCTGACCCAAATAAGAGTTAAGGATATAAGGTTAAGAATCCCTAATTTATCTCCTGTTTATCATAACCCTAATCACTTGACCTCCGCCCCTATTTTAGTACTCCCAAATCTCACCAATTTGAGAAATCAAAATCACTAGCCCAGATTTAATACTCCTAAATTGGTCTCATCACAACATCATACATACTCCATACCCCTCTCCTTCTATTTTAACATGCGATCACACCACCTAAATCATCATATAACACCAAACGAGCCTTTTATAATCATTCATCTATATAAATCGTGGACCAAGAAGGAAGAACGAAGGCTTCAAGATCTTTCATAGGTCTCGGGTAGGTATATGTGATGGTTTTTACTTGTCAATTCGAACCATGAGATGAACGAGACATTCTTGTTTATGTTCATTCTTGTATATTCAAAAATTAAATAAAAGCTATGCTTTTTAAAGATCTATGATGTGTTTATGTTCAACTAAAAAAATCTTAAAGATTGGAAACAAAGTTGAACAAACTGAGATCATTATACGATTTGATTTGTTGTAATTATCGAGTCTTGTTAGTGTAATAGAGATGGGATATGTTTGTTGTGACGTTGGGATTAGGTTTAGATTTGAGGATTTTGATTAGTTGTAATTGTGATGATGGGCTATTGGTTTAGTTTGATCAGATTTGAGATGACGTTGGTTATTGATGTTGTGATGGATGTTGAGTCTAGTTAATGTGTATCTGGTCACAACTAAGAACTGCGTATCCGGTTACAACTGCAAACTGCGTATCCGGTTACAACTGAGAACCGCGTATCCGGTTATAACTGTGAACTGCGTATCCGGTCACAACTACAAATTGCGTATCTGGTGAAGCTTGAAGCTGTGTATCCGGTGCCATCAAAGATTGTACTAACGTCCTTGTGTGCTTTCTTTTGTCTTGAGCATAAACCAACAAAAACTGACGTTGTCCTTCTTACTAAAAAAATAGATCTTGTTTCCTTGTTGTTTTTCAAACCGTGGACCACAAACAAGCTTAAAAAATAAGCTATTTTAGTATGAGAATAAGCCACGAATAAGTCGATCACAAAAAGCTTGAAAATAAAACAACAAATAGCTTTTGAGATAATCCAACCCAAAATAAGCCGAGACCTAAAAAGCTTATATGTAAGCTTGAAATAAGCTACAAATTTTCCTATTAATAAGCTACTAGAGATGATGTAAAAAAATCAATAGAAAAAAGACGTGATTCTATAAAACACAACTTTAGAAGAAGTTTTGCACTAAAAAACGTAATTATCTCATAACACTAATAACTTCTACTATTCATAAAAAATATATAAGCCCATATAAGTCAGCCCAAAAGATATGAATTGAAAGACATATGGAGATAGACAGATTCTAGTTTTATAGGTTTTTAAAATTTAACAAAAAATTAACGAGTTAAAAAATAATAAATAAAAAAATAAGCTAAAGATAAGCTAGAAGAAGCTCGAAAATAAGTATGAACAAACTACCACAACAAAACCACAAACTCCAACCTTGGCTCTTGATACCACATGTTACATGATTCACAACGTTATTCGGGGGGTCTTGGTTGATCAAAGAAACAAAGATGAAACATGTTTATTTTCTAGTGAGAGAAAGTAGAGAGAGGGTGAGATGAACAAAAGGAAGAATATTATATTAGAAAGAGAAAGGAAAAATACAAATGAAATCCACCACCCCTCATGGAGAGCCATGAGGGGTATTTATACAAAAAGAAAAAACAAACTATTCCTAGTTTACATAAATGACCCCCGCGTGACACGCAGTGTCTAAGACTAGTTCAATTCACGTGTAAGACGCCAGCTTCACTAAAAGTGAGGCTAACAAGTTCACATGATAGAATTGTTTATAAAATAGGTCAAT
>BQNB010112765.1:0-22085 GCA_026074375.1 Tanacetum coccineum | reverse complement strand
TGTGTTTTGTGCCCTGAAGTAGCACCCCAATGTTACCATTCCGCTGCGTTGTCCTGATTTTTGGGGGTGTTACATATAGAAGCTTATCTTGGAGGTGCTTGCACATGGGTAATATTTTAAATGGGTAAAAATGGTGCAAGTCTAGCCACGGGTCAGATTTGGGGTTTTAGGGCTCGAAATCAAGTTTTTGGTTTATATTTCATGGACATTGATCAAGAAGTGATTAAAATATGATCTTAAGGTTTGTATTAAGAAGTATTAATAAAAGTTAGCAAGTGGTTTAGGTTAAAACGGGTTAAAAATGAAGAAATGAGGTCGCTGGTTCCAAATGGGTGTGATTAGGGTTTCTTTAACTTATAATTCGTGTACATTTGATCAAGGATGATAGAATACTAACCTTGGACCTTGTATTAATGATCATTAATGAAATTTGATTGGTGTTTTAAGCTAAAATGGGTTGATTTTGAGTAAATAAGGTTACGGGTTAGATTGGGGCTCGTAATGGTTTCTTTAGGGTTTCTAGCTTTCTATTTCTTGTATATTGCCAAAGTAATAATGGATAATAAATTGTAAACTCATTTTATGAGTTTACAATGGCTTTTGATTACTTATTTGTGATTGAAACAGTTAAAAACAAAAGTGGTGGTGAAGAAATTGAAGGTAAAACGAAGGCAACGGCTATTTTGGATATCGTGCATTAATGACTTATACATTGTGCTTTGAAAACTTATACTTGACTTAGAGGGAGTTTATATTTCAATTGAAATGTTATATTACTTGTATATATGCTTTAGTAGCTTGTACATTCACTTTAGATATTAACCCTTCATGGAATTATGGTTTAGAGGTATACGATAACAGTTTAAAGCCCGTTTTGATATAACGTTGCAAATGATACATTATAAGAATAATGTACTTTATAATAAGGATATGATGATATTGACTTGACATATTGTGATGTTTGATTGACATATATGAAGACAGAATGGTCATAGATAGGTTGTGTGAGCTTGTCTACTTTAGTTATGTAAGTTACATGACATACTATGATATTGACAATGCAAGTAATGTAATAAAGCGAAATTTTTTCCCGTATAATTATGATAATAGTAAAATAGGTTGATGAAAATTCTTGGGTTGTTATAGATTATAATCAACAAATGCTTACTTTATGCTGATACGTCTAATTGTGACAGGATTAGCGTGTCTAGGTCTTAGAAAGAAGTACCGCCTAAGTCTAGGAATGATATACCCCTTCGAGATAAGACAATCATTGCACTAAATAAACAAACTAGCATTTTATTGGATTATTCATGGTTGATATGTTTTCCTTACATTAGTTCTTGACTGTTCCTCTATCATTTTTTTATCTTCTTGTGTGTGTTTATTGCTTTACTTGTCATCAAAACCTTAGGTTATATATACAAAACCTTACCAGTCTCTCAGGCTGAAAACCCCCCTTTTGCATTAGTTTTATAGGTTTAACTTATATAACTAAAATACTGATAGAATTAAGAGTTAACGCTCTCGCTCTTAGTGATCGACACCCTGCTTACCACGAAACTCCATCTGACCGGGTATACTGCCTGTTAAAGTGTTATTTTTAGGTATAGTCGGCATAAAATAAATAGTAAAACTTGATACATAAATAACACCTACACAATGACACATCAAGTTTTTGGCGCCGCTGTCGGGAAGTGAAGTTGTTTAATTCTTATTTATTAGTGTTTTAGTTTAGTTTAGTTTAGTTTAGATTAATTTGCATATTTGTGTGTTTGTTTTGTGTGTTTAATTTTCTGCATTGTATATTTTTGCATATTGTGTGTTTGTGTGTTTTCTGCATTATTCAAAGTACGCTGTCGATATACTCAATTACGGTTGTTTCACCGTATTAAACTACGGCGTATAAATTTTTTTAAAAACCAAATATCAGGAATTCGACTATATCAATTATTTAGGGGGGACGTCATTTCTGTTCACTGATTACGGGTAATTTGCTATATTTGACGATTTTCATTTCTAGCGTTTTTTATTTTACAGGTTTTAAAATGGACGACCCAACATAACGTTTGAAGAAACATCTGGCTTGAAGAAAGAAAAAGGCTTTGTAGGCAATGGTACAGGTGTATAACTAGAAATGCCTACCTATGTTGAAGATTGGTATGGTTGAAGGACTTTACACGACCCAGTTCTATTTTTTAAAACTAATTCCGAGCTATAAGTCTTTAATGTACGTAAATCTTGAAGTTGTGCTCTCCTGTGAACCCACAATAAGTTCTCTTAACGATAATAAAATTGACTTTAGAATATCGTTTGACGTATCCGACGATGAAGATTACACGGTAATTTATGATCTAACTTATTCATTTCATATAAAATAAATTTTGCCATGATTTGAAAACGGATTCGGAAAATGATAATGAAAAAGTCAATATGCCTTTCGTTTCCATCACCCAGCCAAAGGCAGGATTGTTTTGTTGATTTTAGGACTTCTTTTTTAAAAGATTTTGAGAATGAATTTTCAGCCATTGTTTACAATGATGCTCTAACGTCTAAATTAGATTTCTTAACTGAACCTACTGTAAGTCCTCAACATATCGATGAATTTAATTTAAAAGATGAAACATCATTGTCCGAATGTGATGAAGAGGAACAAAACGTTTTATACTTTAATGATCTATTTCCTTTTAACATAATTTATCCCGATGATTCAAAATCAGATAAGGACAATGATGATGTTAAAATCGATATTGAAAACTCTTTAGGGGATATGTTTGTCAAACCATTACCTTATGTAATAAATACCAATGATGGTGCCTATGCACATGGGTCAAATAAGCTTTTGGGAACAAGTCATGATACATCTAATAAAGTTTTTTAAAATTGAAAATTTTTTATCAGGAATTAAATTTTTAATATCTGACTTGGAATCATCTTAACGAGGGTGTTCAATCATTTTCTTAATCAAGATTTATGTATGTTCTATTTGGGCATCCCATTCGACCCTAATTTAATTTTATACGGATGGTTGGAGAGTAAATTGGGTAAGTCTAACTTAAAGATTTCCTCTAATCAAGTGCTTGCAGGGAGGGGGGGGGGGGGAAAACAACTCGAAATGTATTTTCAATTTTTATCGAGTCTTTCTTCCTAGATTTTCTATACAGCGTATCCAAACCCCATGGATACGGCGTATTGACCTTCTGGACGTTATCTAGTCTTTATTTTTAGTACAGTCTGTACGGCGTATTCGTTAAAGGAATACAACGTATTGGATATAGGTATCAATACGGCGTATCCTAGGGTATGGATACGGCGTATCAAATTCTTGTATAGTTTTAGGTATTTATTTCGAGTCTAACCAAATGAATACATGGAGATAGAATTTCATTTGTTTTATGAGAATTTACACAGGACCTCGTGAAGGGTAATCAACGAATGTTGGTGGAGAATTTACAAATCTAGAGATCTTGAAGTGTTGGAGTCTTGAAACCTCTAGACGGTTGTTCAACACGAATTCTTGCTTAATAAACTCAACATGGAGAATCTACCGAGCAAATATCAGGGGAGTTTCTCATTCTAATTCTTTTTAATTCCCGTATTTAATGTTTTATCTATACAACGAGGAAGTTGTATAATTCAAGTGGGGGGATGGAATTAGAATGTTTACTTGTCCTAATTTTCACAACTAAAATGCTTAAATTATGCTTAATTTTTGTTTTCAAGCATACTTTACAGAAATTACTTAATACATAACCCGCACACAATAACCCTTGTTAGATATTATGAGGATTTAACCTTTCTGTTTCTAAATGTTTACCCAAATTACACAAAATATGAGTGTGCCGATGATGTTGTAGACTTTAGAACTTGGCTTGGTATATCTATTCGAGATCGCAGTGATAAGTACTATAGATTTAGATGGAGTAACTTGTTTAAATTGGTAAATTTTAGGATTACACCCAAATCGCCTTTACATGTTGCTTATTAACTAACTACACCGGTTAGTTAACCTCCCATTTAAATCCTTTGTTTACTCTCACTTTAAGAGTAAGATACCCCTAGAACAACCCGTAGAGCGAATCCTTTAGGAATTACACCAATTATTTGTTTCGTTACACCCTTACACCTTAACCTACCCTGTTAGATTAAGTTTAATTTACAGTTGCTAGTTGCTTAATGTGTAAAGTTTGTATTTCCCGAGTCTTGTGTCATTTTCTATCTTTGGTGTGGTTGGAAATTTGCACATTGCAAATGGGAATGTATATTAGTAGTCAAAACTCATGTGATTTTACTACCATCACAATTATTGGTGAGTCTGAAGAACGAAGAACTATCGAAGAAATTATCCGGAATTATTATGATCGTGAAGATGGTGAAACTACACCGAGATTAGAAGCATAGTTATAAAAAAATGAGAAAAATTGCAACAAAAAAGAAGGAAAGTTTGAAGATAATTGTTTCGCAATTACCGAAGGAATTACACGAAGGAATTACACGAAGGATCGATTACTCGTTGATACGCAACAAAAATCAATGATGTAAAGTATTGTACAAAGTGGAAGATATCGTCACTTGCCTTGTAGAGTATGTAAAGTTTTGGGATGATTGGGAAGTTGACCGTTACGGGAACGCCAACTTAGGTTGTTGTTTTTGATCGATGATCAAGACGTTGTAAATAGTTGTGTCTTTATCATGGTAACGGTCAGGAAAAGTGTCTAGCAACTTGTACTTTAGGCTTAATCTATTTGTTTCTTGATTTTTATTTAACAACAATTTACTTCCCTCTCACCTAATGATTAGCCACTGGTTTTACGCGAACGTGGATGTGATCGAGCATGCATGTCTATTCCGTCGTTACGGCCATGTATGCATGTCTCAGCTGCCTCATTGGTTTACGACTTTTGGTGAAAGTTAGAAGGTCTCTACCCTATATCATTCTTTATCCTAAACGTTGGTTAAATTCGAATAGGGATGTGATCGAACACACATGTCTATTCCATCATTACGGCCATGTATGTATGCTATAGCTGCCCTGTTGGAGTGGTACTTCTGGTGAAAGATTGTAGAATGATCATGTTGATCCCACTTCAATAGATCAAATTCATTAAGCTTTGTTTAAGGTTTAGTTATATTAGATAAATCTAACACAAACTATAAGAAGAAGAATCTATTTTTCGTGGATCATGGATGTGTATTAAAGTTTTATGCGGTACTAATCTTTAATATTAGAAGATTTCTTATGAACCATGTAATTCAAAACTAAGTAAGATCTAATATTATTAATAATTATATGATCTACTCTCAAAGTATTTGGGTTCACGGACTGGAACAAGTAAGCTCTAATATTATTAATAATAATATGAATACTCTCAAAGTATTAGGGTTACACGGACCTTGAAGCTAAGAATAAAAACATAAAAAACATATCATATCAAACTCTATGCCCTAGGACCTCCTTTTATACACCAAGGAGCCCTAGTCGGCTTACAATAATTTCCTAAGTATCCATAATCTTTTCTATAAACAAAAATATTAATACATATCATATAAGCAGTACTAACAACAAACATTACTAACTTATTAACCTTAGCAGCATTAACTTATTTAGCAGTACTAACTTATCACTAGCAGTAGTAACTACTTAGCATATTTTCTCTAGCAGTGCTAATATTCACTAGCAATACTAACTTTGTACTAGCAGTAGTAAATACTTGGCATATTTTCTTTGAAGTTCATGAGCAACACTAAATTCAGCTGAGCAGCATTAACATTAACATGAGCAGCAGTAATTCAAACAACATCAAGAAGACTTTTAATCCCAACAATCCTCTCCTAAACTTGATATTCTCATTCAAAATCATCAAGTTTCTTCATTTAAAGCTTCATCAACACTAGGAGGATGCTTCTAATCACTTCTTTACTTCTTAAGCTATTTCATGATGAATTTACAAAGCTGATAAGCCATTTCACTTTCACAGTCAATCATAAGATTCTTTTCCAACATCATTGAAGGTGTAGATGGTGTTAGGGGATACTTCTTCTCTACCAACATATAGATATGCACATGTTTCATCCTCAAGGAATGTACTTCATAGGAGTCATATAGCTTCCAACTCAACACTTTATAGTCTTGTTGATTCCTCCATACTTTATCTTCTATATGTGGTTCAATCATAGTCTTCAAATCACCCCATAATAACAAATCCATGTCTTTCACTGGTCTTGTTGACTCATATTTAGCTTTTACCAACTTGTACAAAGTTTTCAAATCTTCCCTATAAAAAATTTTAAGCACGTGCTAAAGATCATGTACATTTTGAGACTTTCCATCACACTTATTCTTCCTTCTTATATGAATCTCCATCAACAATACTTGGAGACTCAACAGCCAAAGTATAGCATCATTGCTACTTATCTACATCTGGAATGATTTTCCATAACTCTTAATCTCAGTGTTTCTTTGTCATCTCCACCTTAGCTTCTTCTTTGTACTCCTCTTATACCACTCTGCCCTTGCTCTATTTTCTTTGCCCTCCACCAATTCTTTCTACTAAGGTCTTTAATATGTATTTTTAACCCTTTTTGAATGCTTTGTCAAACATCTCTTGAATAGAATCAAACCCTTTTGACTTAAAATCTTTGAGCTTGTATCCTTCCATGTTCTTTAGGTAAGTACACATTATCTTTCTCTATTGAGCTTTTATTGGTGGTTTGTTTCTTATCTATTCTGCTCTTTTAGCTGCAAATTGCTTTCTTCTTTTCTCTAAGAGTTGTTGAAATAATGTAGCATTTTCTTCAATAGACAACTCTTCTTGTTCTTGTGCTTGCAATCTTTCAGCCAATTGATGATCAGCATCAATCTTTGCCTGTATATCATCCCATGTTTCAATCAAGGAAATACTGGCTTCTTGTTCTTTTTCATATTTTTCTCTTGCAAGTCTTTCTTTTTCATCAAATTTAGCTTGTAGTTTTAAAGTAGTTTCTTCATCAAAACTAATTTGATCTTTCTTTTTCATAAGCTTCATAGGTTCTATCCATATCCCTTTACCTTTGTCCTGTGATTGTTGTGAAGATAGTTGTGAAGATTTTGTTGTTGTAGATTCACCCAGCTCTTGTATAACAACCCCTTTCATCTTGGGTTTTGTACTTTTCATTTCTTCAAGTGATTAAGCCAAAGTAATATCATCAATAGTTGTAGTAGTTGTTGTTGTAGCAGCACTAACAGTTGTTGCAGCACTAGCAGCACTAACTTTATCACCAGCAGCACTAACCTGAGCAACATCAATAATTAGCTTAGCAGTGTTAATAACTTTAACTACTTCTTCACCAACTTCCATTTCATCATGAACACTAACCAGGGTAATTTATTCATCTGCATCAATAGCATCAATCCTCCCCTGTTTGGATGCATCCTCACCCAAACTTTCTTCATCATCAGAGGATTCTACCCTAGCTCTCAAACCAACTTTGTATAATCTCTTCAGCTTATGAGTTCTTGACCTATTTTTCTTTTCAAGCTTCTTGACCCTCCTTTTCAAACTAGCAATTTCATTATGTTGAGAGGTCTTTGTCTTCTCCAAATCAAGAACCCTGTTTTGTAAAGTGGTACATAGTGCCATCAATTCATCAAGTTTAAGTCTATCCTCATCACTTCGAAGTGTGTTACCTCTTGCGAGCAGTGAATCATTGGAATGTTTAGATACATTCTCAAACCTAGTTTGAGCAATAGTATCCCCCATGGTTTCTTGGCACCTGGGACCACCACCTGAAGTAGTTCCTAGGGAACTAGATTCATTAGGTGTTGCCTTGGATCGGGTCTTAGTTATGTTACCACTGTCCTGCTCTACTTCTAAGCTAGAAGTAGTAGTGGCAGCCCTCACCAAACTGTCACCCAACTCCTTATGGACAGTCTCATCTGCAACACTTTCAATATGATCACTAGGCTAAGGTACCTGAGTGTCCTTTCTTTTAGGCTTCCTAGGTTGTTGTATCTTTCTAGGTTGAGTAGATGGTTGAATAAAAGTGGGTGTGTGATGGGGATCAGTTGGAATTGCTGAACCTTCACCCATTTGTGATTGGTTTTGTACCACCATTGTTTGAAATAAAGGTGTTACTCTACTAGAAAAACCTTTTCCTACCCTTCTCATATTTCTAAAAATCTTTTTAG
Organism: Tanacetum coccineum; assembly: GCA_026074375.1. Lineage (NCBI taxonomy): Eukaryota > Viridiplantae > Streptophyta > Magnoliopsida > Asterales > Asteraceae > Tanacetum > Tanacetum coccineum. The sequence goes on along the minus strand of BQNB010112765.1, from coordinate 13,918 downwards.
TATAAGAGGGTGCAATATAAATTCTCTTATGAGTTGACATCCCATCAAGTTGTTGATCCAAAAATATTTGTACAAACCTTGGATACATTAAAAATTTTCTAGACACATTATCCAAGTTTCTAATCATACTTTCAAAAATGAATTTAAAAAAATTAAACTTCTGATTTGTAGCTAAGCAGATAATGGCAGATGCCATAGTACTACTAAACTCATTCCATGCAGTAGTTTTTGGACTTAGACACTGTAAAATAGTATGAATTAGAAATTTCCATTGCGGGGAAAAGAATGGTTTATAAAAAGTTAGTTTTTGTGAAATTTTCTCATACCCCATTAATGCAAGTTGTTCAAAAATGATAGAATTTGGTAAACAATCAACACCTTTCTCATCTGCTAGTTGAAGATCTCTTCTAACAGATGATTCAGTGATGATTATTTTCTTGCCATCTACTAGGGCATGTAACTATGCTTCCCCATTGATAGTTTTGGACTTGACAGTAGACCAGAACTGTTCAATGCAAGAAATATATATAGTAGGATTAATCGTTAATGCATACCTTATAGGGTGTGCATTCAAAAAATCCACAATTTGTTCAAACCCATCACTCTCTGTGGGTTTAGACAAAAACACGACCATATTATGAGTATCTGTAAACTTTAGAGTCGCCATTTGTCTTGGGTTTTGATAATGGATAATAAAATTGGGTTAGGGTTTGTAATTAGAGAGTATATGAGAGAATGAAATCGATGAAATGATTGATTGAAACCCTTAATCAAAGTATTTATGAAAAATACCCTCAACAACCCATCAGTGTTAACTCAGCAGTAGTAAGTTATGCCTAGCAGCATTAACTTTGAGTCACCAATATTAACTTCAATTCCCTTCCAAAAAGCATTCCCATCATCAATCTAACTGGTATGTGCTTAAATACACATACCTTTTACCTTTAAAAACGAGCTAAAATAATCAAAAACGGACTTAAAATACCAAAGTATCACAGTATTAATTATACCTAGCGGTATTAAGTATAACTAATAGTAGAAACTCAGCAGTATTAAGTATAACAAGCAGTACTACTTATACTTAACAGCAGAAACTTTTAATGACATGAATAACAGTACTAATTCATACAAAACTATAAAAAAACATAAAGAGATAAAAGACTTTAAAGATTTAGCAATTCCAATACCTAACCATCAAATATTGAAATCTACTACATCAAAATCTTTGTAATTCAAATCTGCAACATTCTTTTCAGTATGGATTTTGACCATTTGAATCAATTTCTTTTCATTGCAATCTCTAATAAAATGATGTATGATATCTATATGCTTTGTTTTTTTAATGAAAAACAGGATTTTTAATTATGCAAATAGTACTGTTATTGTCAATAAAGATCTTGGTATGCATAAAATTGTACCCATAATCAAGTAGTTGATTCTGAATCCAAAGCACTTGTCCATAGCAACTTAAAGCAACCACCATATCTCAACTTTTGTTGTGGAATTTGCAACCACTGTGTTTCTTGCACTGCCATGATATTAATCTACATCTAAGGAATTGACAACCTCTTGTTGTAGACTTCCTATCCAAGCTTGATCCAGCATAATCACTATTAGTATATGCTACCAAATCAAAAAGAGAATCTTTTAGATACCAAAGGCCTAATTTTGGTTGACCTTTTAATTACCCTAAAAATCCTTTTTCATCACGGCAATGAAGATGTGAAACCTTTGGATTGACTTGGTATCTAGCACAGGCACACACTGCAAACATAATGTCAAGGTCTTTGAAGAAGTAAGATACATCAATGAACCAATCATTGATCTATACAATATGAACATCCACTTCTTTACCATTGTTCCATCCTTAGAATCAGAAGGAATTGAGTTTCCATTGGTGTTCTTGTAGTCTTGACTACTGTAACCCAAAATTCTTTAAATTGTCCTACAACATATTTATCTTGACTAATAAATATGCCATCCTTCTTCTGCTGCACTTGTAATCCCAAGAAGAATGTAAGTTCTCTCATAGAACTCATTTGAAATTTCTCATGCATTAACTTCTCAAATGCAATGCATAGCTCCTTTTTTGTTGAACCAAAGATGATATCATCTATATAAACTTGGACCAACAAAATATCACCTTTGTACCTTTTGATGAATAAGGTCTTGTCATTTTTCCCTCTTTGAAACCCATTATCTAACAGATATATTGACAAGGTTTCATACCAAGCTCTAGGAGCTTGATGTAGTCCATACAATACTTTTTTAACCTTGTATACTTTATCAGGAAAGTCTGGATCTTCAAATCCTGGTAGTTGACATACATACACCTCTTTTTCAATCTTCTTATAGAGAAAATCACTTTTTACATCCATTTTATACACCATAAAATCTTTAAATGAAGCATAAGCTAAAAATAGCCTAATTGATTCAATTCTTGCAACAGGGGCAAAGACTTCATCATAGTCAGTCCCTTCTTCTTGTGTGTAATCCTGAGCAACCATCTGCTTTATTTCTTATCACAATTCCCCTTTCATCCTTTTTATTCCTGAAAACCCATTTAGAGCTTATAACCCTTTTTCCATTTGGTAAATCCACTAAAGTCCAAACTTCTTGTAACTCGAATTGTAGAATCTCTTCCTGCATAGCATCTATCCAGCTTGGATCGTTCAATGTATGAATTACCTTTTTGGGTTCTTCCTGTGATAAAAAGCAAGCAAACAAGCAGTTTTGAAGGTCTTTATAGTTTGTTCTTTATTGAATAGTACTAACAAACCCATGTTCCTCCAAATTCTTTGACATCTTTCTTGTTTGTGTAGCTGATTGCAAATCTCTAATCACTTGATCAAGATGATGATCTTTATGAATTCTTGTAGTTGGAATAGGACTGACTTGGATTGTTGTATTTGAATTGTTCATGTCAGCCACTACACCATCATCTTCATCATCTCTTGAGAAGTCAAATATGATATAATCTTCCAAAGCAGTCATATTTGGATTAAATGGAAGTTCAATGCCTATTTTCACACCAACAACATTAACCTCATTTGTGCCAGTAGAATTAACATTGTTATTGCTGTTAACATTATCTTCCTTCTCTTGATCATTACATTCACTTTCTTTTCTTGGATCTTTATCAACCTTCTTTCCATCATCACTTGAAGGTTTGGATCCATCATCATAAGAACTCTTTGGATCTTGAGAATATGGTGGATCAGCAGTCCATAATGGTAGCAAAATGTAATCCTTGACAGGTTATGTCTCCTTTCTAGCTTGACCTGCATTATCACTTGCTTTTATACCTGCAAAACCATTAGACTGTATACCTGCAACAATTGGCTCATAATTTATTGTTCTTGTTAGTGCATCAATATTAAATAGCTAATCTGGTCCACTACCTGCAACATTAGGTGTACTCTCACTAAACGTAATATGCAAGTTTTCTTCCACTATCCTTGTTCTACTAATGAATACTCTAAAGGCTTTACTATTCAAAGAGTATCCAACAAAGAAACCTTCATCAGCCTTACCATCAAATTTGCCTAAATGATCTATGGTATTGAGAATGGTAACAGGACACCCAAATGGTCTCATAAAACTTAAAGTTGGTGTTCTACCATGAAAAAGTTCATATGGGGTCTTGTTATGAGGCTTAACTACTAACACTCTATTTTGCACATAGGAAGCAGTATTAACTGCTTCTGCCTAAAAAGTAGTTGGCAACTTAGAATAAGCTAGTATAGTCCTAGCAGCCTCAATTAGTGTCTTATTCCTCCTCTCAGCAACTCCATTTTGTTGATGTGTTCTAGCTATACTAAATTGTCTCAAAATACCCTTCATTTTACAAAACTGATTCATTTCTCTGTTTTTGAACTCAGTTCCATTATCACATCTAATCACCTTAACCTTGTGATCTACTAGATTTTCTATCCCAGTTATAAAGGACTTAAGAATGCCACTAGTCTCATCTTTAGTAGCTAGAAAGAAAACCTATATAAACCTACTGTAATCATCTGTGACAACTAGGCAATACATTTTATTCATAAGGCTTTTTACAAATGTTGGACCAAATAAGTCCATATGTAACAAATGTAAAGGAAGACTGATTGAGTTCTCTGTTTTGGACTTACAAGAGGCTCTGTGCTGCTTTCCCTTTTGACAAGCAACACATGTTTGATCATTTTCAAAAAGTTTGGAAGGTAAACCTCTTACAAGATTTCCTTTAACCAATTTATTCATGGTTTTAAAATTTAAGTGACCTAACCTTCTATGCCAAAGTTTAGATTTATCAGATGTGGCTTTTGCAAAAAGGTAAGTTAAACCTCCTTTAGGAACTATGTTCTTTAAATCAACACTATACATATTGTTCTTTCTAGGAACTCTAAGTAAAACTTGACTTTCATCAATTAACTTAAAGTTTGGAGATAAAACAATACATTCAGTGTCATTAAAAAGAACACTATTCTTTTTATCACACATTTGTGAGACACTAAAGAGATTAAACTTTAACTCTCTCACAAAATACACATTTTCAAAATCTAGATTACTAGTTTTAATGGTACCTTTTCCTGTGATTTTCCCTCCTTTGGGGTTCCCTCCAAAAGCAACATATCCTCCATCTATCTCTTTATAGTCTGTAAGATAGGACATGTTCCTTGTCATGTGCCTTGAGCATCCACTATCAATTACTCCTTGATCATGTAAATCCATTTGTGGATTGCCTTGCACATTAGGTAAGAAAATCAGTTTCTTTTGGGGACCCAAGCCATCACTGACTTGGATCTGCCTTGTGCATCAACATAATCAAACTTTTTTAGGGTGATTGATGCACTGTTGTGTTTAGAAACATGGTCTAAAACTTTATGCTTTAGTTTCCAAACCTAACAAGCTGAGGCCTTAACATCATTAAAATTATTTCCCTTAACAGCATTAACTATTACTTTTGGCCTAGCATATTAAATTTCTTTACCTCAGACAGTATAACCCAATTATTAATATTATACGTATTTAAAAATGTTTGTGTTCTTATGAATGAGCCTCTTAACAATTGAATGTGTTGTTTTAGAAAGATATGACATTGGTCTAGCAGCATTCACTGTTGTTTTTTTAGTGAGTAGCATTAACTTGTCTAGCAGTATTAACTGATACTAAACTAGACTTCATTAGTACTTCTCTTGGAACTAAGTTCCTTTTAGTACAGGGGTGAGTCTTTTTAGAAACGTTTTGAGGATTCACCCTAAGAGAATTGTTCCAAACAGGTTTTATCATCCTTTTATTTTGAAACTGTTTTTGATGGTAATTGCAATCAACATGCAAATGATCAAAGCTTCCACACACATAACATGCCTTATTAAACATCTCAAAATTATTTCCTAGTTTTTGAGACATCATATTGTTCCAATTTCTTTGATTGCCTCTTGGACTGTGAGTATTTTGCCTATGTTGCTCAACTTGCATAACAGTTCTCCTAGTAGTTTTTTCTTGTTGTTTAGATTTAACAAAAAATTTCTTAACAATACTAGGCCTAACTATTTTCTTTTCAATTTTAGGCTGAGACACATCCTCTTCCTCATCATCTGACACCTATTCTTTAATACATGGGGCATCATCATTCTTCCTAACTACCTTAGGCTCTTCTTCACTAGACATAGCTTTACAATTCTCAACTACAAGCTTATTAACAAACTCATCTAAACCAATAAAAGACAAGTCAGGTGTTTGGAGGTGAAAATTTCCTATGTAAGATGGTGTTAACTGCATTATAAGATTCATAGGCCTAAACCTTTCTTGCAATGTCACTATCTAACATCTCTATGAGCTTGTTTTAAACATTTAGATGCATCTTTAAATTTATCTACATTAAGTTAAATGCCATCTTTTTCTTTTTGAACTATGTCAAGCTTTTTCCTAAGCTCTATAATAGTTATTTCTCCTATGTGAATTTCAAATTTTAAGCCCTTAATATCTTGTGAATAAATAGACTCATTTGCTTTATAAACTTCAAGTTTTCTTCCACTGACTCTAAAACCTATCTTAACCTAAACCAGAACTCAGATTTCTTAAATCTTGAATAGTTGATCATTTTGAGATTTAAGAGATTCAATAGTTTTCAAACAAGATTTTGAACAAATAGAATCATAAGAAATCTCTATATCGGGACTTGAAGATGAAAAGCCATGGGTGATAATTAAGGGCCCTTCGTCGCCTCATCACTCAAGTCATATCCCCCACCAAGACCATCATACATGACACCAATGCTGTGGAAAGTAGAAGTTTCTACAGGCACACATCCTTCTTTGAGCTTCTCCCGTTGTTCTTGTTGTCTTATTTCCTTGGGGAGTCTCTACCTACCCTAGTAAAATTCCCCTCTTGTGGCAGTTGTAGCACTCTACTTTGGACTTATCAAAACCAATAGTCTCATTACCATTAACAGTAAGCTTCCTTCCTGTATTCTTTAAAAACCTTCTTGCCCTCATAGTCAACATGGACATTTGCCATCTCAAATCCATCTCTTCTATGTCATCTGGATGGATTTGTTGCAAGTCCTCATGTACAAGTTGAGGACTATTTGGTTGACTAGCAAAGAATGCACAAATAACAGCATCACTCAAGTTATCAATATTTGTAAAGTAAGCATCATTAACTTGAGTGCTAGCAGTAGAAACTTCATGAGCAGTATTAACTGCTCCATTAGTGCAGCTAGTGTTGTTATTTGAAGAGGACACAAAATCCATGTTCTGTATCTAAACTTAAGCTAGACATCCTTTAACTCTGTTTCATACACCTTGAGGTTGTTATAGAGATCATACATGCTCATTGTATCCAAAATCAGCTTTCATTCCTCCACACAAACAGCATTGTGTTTTCCATCAGGTGCTAACTTCTAATAACTTTTGATTAACATCTTCTTGTGAAAGCTTTTCATCCAAAAGCTCCAACTGACTCACAAGCTTTTTGAAGCCTATCATGTCTTGCTTAAAGTGTCGCCTTGGAAAGGTGTGGGTACGACTTGGAAAATGCAATAACCACCTAGTCTGTTTGACCCTTTGAGATCAACTGAGAGGATCGGTCTATTGGACTATCGACTAAGACTACCTTAAGAGCTAAATGGTGTTCATGACACGTTCTACGTGTCAATCCTCAAGAAATGTTTGGCCGACCCAACTCTACAGATACATTTAGAGGAAATCCAAGTTGATTCTAAGTTGAACTTTATGGAAGAGCTTGTAGAAATCCTAGAGCGTGAAATCAAGAAGCTGAAGCAGAGTAGAATTCCTATCGTTAAGGTTTGATGGAATTCGAAAGGAGGGCCTGAATTTACTTGGGAACGTGAGGATCATATGAAACTCAAATACCCATATCTCTTTAGATCTATAAATTAGTTGAATTTCATCAGGGGCGAAATTTCTTTGCAAATTTCTAGACAGTTAATGTTTGTTCAAGTTCTCTGTTTTAATTGAAATTGACTTTTAACTGTTTCATTCAGAACAGTGACCGAGTTGTACATGGCAGTCCAATTTTTATTTTTATTCTAATCATTTTAGTATTCTAATTAATCTATAATGACCTTCTTTAAATGCTTATATCCATATTCAATTTCCCAGGAGGTTTCCCCGCAAACCGCTCAAATTGTCAAACAATATTAAACGCGTTTCGGCACGTCTTCATGTCCGTATGGGACTTCATAAATGTTTATGGCTATAAGACTTATTTCTTAAATTATCTAGTGACTAAGGAAACTATATTGTTAACATTGCTAAAATAGCTAGAACTTTCGGGTCACAGTTTTAAAACACGAAAAAAGCACGTAGATTGACCCAACCAAGAGAACAAAACACCAAAAACCATCCTATGTATGCCAACATACCAGTCTACCACAAGCATGCCATCAAGGGCCCCCGTTTAAGGGCTTTGTCTCATGGCATGCATATTCCATTTTGTCTTATATCATTACAAAAAACACACAATTTACACAAAATCCCACTCACTAAAAACTTTTCTTCTCTTTCTTATTCATGTTCCGTTCGGACCTCACAAACCCACCAAGACATATCAATTTTTCCATTTTAGGTCTAAAATTTATCCGGGATGATTCCCATGGTGTTTGGGTACATAAAAACAACATAAAGGTTGTTTATCTAATCTTTAATCCTCTTCAAAACCCTCTTGTAAGTCATCATCCTTTTAAATATTTTTGTACTTTTGAAAAGCCTAATGGATAGGCATAAAGGATGCTGATTAGCAATGTTGTTATTGAGGAAAAGAAGAATAACGAATCAGAAAGATATTCTGGGGAGTGCACAAAATAACTCAGTATGAATTACAGGCGGGAGTGATGTACTTCAGTGCGGTATGGGGAGGATGGGGGGTATATGCTAGTCAGGTATTTGTATTTGTAGTGGAGTGATGAGGTGGGGGTTGAATCACTTAGCTGCAATAGTCTCAAACTATGTCAGAGTTCTTTAGAAACCACTATGTAGTACATATAACATCAAGCAGAACTTACACATACAATATTACTCAGGTGAGATCTTTGAGTTGATCCTTATGATATCATTATCTGTTAGTCATCGACGTTACTGAACATAGCTTACGAATCCCATATTTCTGAGCTTAAAATCTACCAGCTGCACCGCTTTACATAGCTCCATTTAGGCTGATCATAATTTCGATATATGCTACTTCAGTTGTTCTCTACAGATAAAATTATCGACAGGCTCTGTAAAAAGCAAAATCATTTTTTACATCATTAGCATGTATCATTGTCTTGGTATCTCGAGAATACTCTTTCAACAACTATGAGAATGAGATGTGCATGAATTTTATAGCTTATTTGGTAGTTTATTTCAAGCCTAACAAAGTACTATGTTAGGAGGGCGCGGTATTAGCTAAATTATTATAAGCTAAATATATTGTTTTTTGGGCTTATTAGGCATTTGCCCAAAAAGGGTAAAATATGTTGTGGGCTTATTTTACACCTTTTTGTGGTTCGGCTTATTTTTGTGGCTTTTTGGTTGACTTATTTAAATACTAGAAATGCTTATTCACATTATTTTATAATTTGTTGTTTATTTTGGACTTGTATAAATTTACGAAAGTGTTTGTTTGGGCTTATACATGCCGCGGCCCAAAACAAGGCCCAATAAGCTTCGGCTTATTTTTGGGGCTTTTTGTTCGGCTTATTTTCTACTTATTCGTAGTACTTATTTAAATTGATATTTTGGGCTTACTAATATTATCGCGCTTTTTGTTATTTGGATATTGGGCTAAATATGGACTAAGAACTAAAATGGGTGATTTTGGGCTAATATTGGGCCTTAAGGCCCAATAAGTGAAAAACTAGTGAACTTGAGTATTTAAAACAGATTTTTGAAACGATTTATACTTATATATACTAGAATAGTTAAGATAGACTTTTGGAAAGCATGTTGTGATAAAACGCCACAAAAACGTAGATTTTGGCATTTTGTCAAAAGTTGTAATTTGAGGAAGTGTTTGAAAATAAGGTTTAAAACCTTGGAAAGCTTGCATAAACGAACGGGATGCATATTCAACAAAGGCTTGTTTGGGATTTTCCATGCATTACTGAGTGTCGTGGGGACCACTGCAGATCTCACATGAAGAAGTAATTTTGTTCACTTGAGTAGGTTGCATCGGAGCAAGATGAGCTTCCATCAAGCGTTAGACTTGATTTTCGAGCTCGATGAGGCGGCGGTCGGATGTACTCAGGACTTCTTGAGGCAAAGAGATTTCCTTGACCCGCTTAGCGAAATCCCTTGGATCGTTCCAACTTTCGTTGTCATAGAGGGCGAGGTCCTCTAATAATGCCTAGGATTCTTTGGCATTTCTGTCACGGAGTTTGCCACCGGCCGATTGGTCAAAAATTCATCTTGTAACAAGATTGACATGGTCTTAAAAGATTTGGACTTTGAGCCAAAGATCGATGCCATGATGAGGGAATTTTAGAGTAAGTCCTTGAAACGATTCCAAGCATCAAGTGATAGATACCTCATTGATGTTTGTTGAACAATCAGATAGTCATTGCCGGAGTTTTACTGTCCTTCTCCGTGGAAAGAATTGAGCAAGGAAACGAGTAGTAAGATCCTCCCATGTGGCGATGGATCCTGTTGGAAGACATTCAATCCAGTTGCTAGCTTGATCGCGAAGGGAAAATTAAAATAAAAGCAGGTACGTTCTTTCCCTGTTTTTACTGTCAAGGTCAAGTTAGTCCACAAGTTTTAAGAAATCCTTGATGTGTTGGTTTGGATCCTCGAACCGAAGTCCATGGAATGAGTATCCATTTTGCACTAACCGGATGGTGTTAGATCGAAGAGGTACCACATTGTTCCCTACGGGGAGCTCAATGGTATTCATGTTGCCTTCATGGCTAGGTTTGGAGTAATCTCCAAGAGTACAGATAAGATTCGCGTCTCCCATGGTGGTTTACGAGAATGGATTACGAAATACACAAAGAAAAGATAGACTACGATAAAGCTAATATAACAAAAATAAAATCTCACTTGAAAGGATTCAAGCGAGTATAACTAAGTTAAACAATGATCAAAACCTAACTATTCCCCACGCAGTTGCACCAAAAACTTGATGTGGGGGCTGTGAAGACTTCACAGGAAGTTTTATAATCCCCTAGGCAGTGTACCTAATCGTTGTACTGTAGTATAGGCAAGACTCGGGGGTTGTTATCGTTCTCTAAGGGAATAGGTTGGGAAGGCTCGAACACGGTCTAACAGAATTCTAAGCGGTTGAGAGAAGATTCTTTTTGTGTTTTTATATATATAAGAAAGCAAGTAAATATCATGGGTTTGAGAGGTTGGTTTGATTAACTAATTAAACTAAATATAATCTATGATACTTGTGATAACTTTATGATAAAAAGATGTATTTACCTAAACATGCACTACTCCTTAGATTGCTTCTCCTATATTTGTTGCCTTGTCACACTTGTGATGATCTGTGTAAGTATATCCTAGGGTCATGAACGGATTACATGAACCCGCCGTCTATTTAATATTTCGTTAGGGCAACGCACAAGTAAGGTAGTATGAAGACTATTTGATGTGTCGTTGTATGGTTGTAATTTATGTTTCAAGTTTTAAATTTATATTTTGCTGACGTAACCAAAAACAACACTTTAACGGGCAGTATACCCGGTCGATGAAAGTTTCATGGTAAGTAGGGTGTCGATCACTAAGAGCAAGAAACAATCTTTCAATTTATTAATATTTTGGTTATCTAAACTAACTTAATTCTATTCTATGCTAAACCTATGCTAAACCTATGTTAATCCTAAATCTAATGGATAAGGGGGTTTTCAGCCTGAGAGACTGGGACGGGTTTTGTGGTGACTAAAATCAACTTTAGATACTAAAACACACGCAAGAAAATTGACAGAAGATAAAAGAGGGGTCTAGCCAAATATAAAAAAACTGTATTAACCATTATTAATCCAATCAGAATGTTGGTTTGTTTATTTAGTGTAATGATTACTTATCTCGAGGCGGTATATCATTCTTACGACTTAGGTGGTACTTCTTCCTAAGACCTAGATACGATGAAGTCTGTCACAATTAAACGTATCTGCATAAAGCATCCTTATTTGCTGATTATAATCTATCTTAGGGATTAAAGCAATGGTTATCTTGTTAAACTCTAGCTCATAGAGACTTTACCCACTTACTGCTTAAAGGCAATTCATACACTAGTAGTCCACTAACCAAGTCTTTACCAATTAATCAAGAACATACATGTTGATCCCAAGGGTCACCTGCCGGTCTAACTAAGCTCACAATCTAAGGGCAAAGATAGGTTATTATTCATGATCCTATTGGTCTAGATGTATAAATCACTATACGGAGAGCCATCCTAACATCTAGATTACTTGGTCCGTATCACTAGATCCAGTTGAATGATAGGTCGCATAAAAAAGCACGTAAACAAGTATAAACTGATAAACATAAACAAGCAATCAACGATAAATTAAGCAATCGAGATAAACAAACCAAACATTCAGATCTTCATAATAATGGCTAATACCCGAAGGTATTAGCCTTCAAACGTCATAATCAATACACAAGTAATAATTTAGCCAGGTAAACTAACCGAGTTAACGAATGATACAAAAACTAAACGATTATAAGAGTATAGGAGATTACACGTTGTTTCCTATGGAATTAATTACGTTGCATAACCTCTTCTGCTCTTCTTCTCTTCTAAAAATTGACTTTTATGGTTTAGGTATCAAAAATATGATTTAGCATAATGAAAACCCGTTTTTAAGTTTTCTATTTATAAGGTCTGGAATTGGGTTAATACGATGTATCGAAAGTCTTCGATACTTCGTATTGAGGGTTTCTTGGAGTATGGACCACGTTCAATATCTTCTAGAATATTTTACTTCCATAACTTGAATATGGCGTATTGGTCTTCTCTGGATACGGCGTATTGATCCTTGATCCTTCGTGGTCTTTTGTGAAGTGCAGGCATAGATACGCTGTATCTTCCTTGATGGATACGGCGTATTGGATGTCAGAACGGTAATCTTCAAATGTCTTCATTTAAGCTCCAAAATACGTGCCTTTTTGCTAATCTTCACCAAGTACTCCATAATTACTGCAATTCTTAAATACAAACAATTAAGTAACAATTCTTTGCAATAATTATACTAAATGGGTTATTTACATGGGATAAATGATGTATAAAAGTAACGTTATTTGATGTCATCAAATATCCCTCCACTTGAATCCTACTTGTCCTCAAGTAGCCTTTAGAAGTTTATGAAAATGTATCCCTAAGGATTTTTCCATTTAAGCATTTATTTGATCTATTACAAGTACACAACCAAACACCTCACGAAATAGGTAGATGAAAACACTCAAATTACTCAACTAATCTATGTGGTAACATGTAACTAATTCTCTCAATTGCTCGGTCATGACGAGTATTCTATCATACGCTTGGCATTTGTGTCTTGCATCATTTTGTATTATCATCACATCACATTCTATCACCAAACTAAATTATATGGTTTATATGTTTATGCCATAAAACATAAGGTTTGTTATGTTAGGCCATAAAACATATTAGGTTTGGTTGTACCCGAAGAAGGAATCGGTATTTAGCTTTGTAAAGGAAAAAGTATAATCGGTGCTCGGTAGGTTCTAGCTCAAACTAGAACTCGGTATTTAGCTTTATACCCAAAAAGTGTAAGCGACTTTTGTAAGGTTTTCTCCGCCGAGAAAGGAGCTTGTTGATTTAGTGAAGTAACTCTTGATTTGGGTACTCGGGGTGTGGAGTCGGGTGAAGAGGAGCTTCGTGACTTATCGATTTACTTTCTTTTACTTATCGATTTACTTTTATACTTTTACTATATTATTGCTTGAGTTGTGGCTTGATGTTTATGCTTGTGTTGTGACAACTTATTTTATTCTATGTAGGATCGTTTAATTCATAACACATGTGATGATTCTTGTGATTGGGCTAGTTTCTAGAGAGAGAAACACATAGAGAGATATTTCTAGAGAGAGAAATGTATGTGTAAAAGGAAAATGATTATTACTAGCTTGCCTCTTCCAAAGTTGGAAGAGGCTTATATAGTTTTTACAAAATACCGGGTATTAGTACCCGGCTTAAAACCGAAAGACATACGATTAACTATTAAACTACGAACTATTATAAACAATAAATATTCGGGGTGACCGAGTCTTTTACTCATATCTAACAATCTCCCCCTAAGGGAGGTCACCTTTGAAAACACTAGACTTAAGCTCTTACAGCTTGCAGTCTTTTGATTCTTCATGTTACATCTAGTACTTTGTTGTAGTGATCTTGATAAGTGCTTAATTACACATATCTTTTACCTCTAAAAACGAGCTTAAATGACCAAAAACAGACAAAAACT
>BQNB010112764.1:11911-22085 GCA_026074375.1 Tanacetum coccineum | reverse complement strand
ATAAGCAAAAAAAATGTTTAAACGTGCTCATTTTGTGTAGTTTCGGTTTTTCCATATCGAGTATCGGTTGTTCGCGGGTCTTCTAACCTATACCATTACGTTCGCGGTCTTGTAACAATCATCGTGGTGTATTCACATTGAACCGACATTAACCGTACCCTCTCGCCAGATTAAAATACAATCGTTACCATTTTTAATAAAATTCATACGAACAAGACAATGGTGAAAGGAGGGAAACGTGTTTCTTAGTTATTATATTTCAAAATTTGCAACTTTGGCCCCTCAACTTCATAACTGTTTTCACTTTTAACTTTTAGGTTTTCAAAGTTTTACTTTTAGCCCTTTGTCTTTTCAACTCTTTTACTTTTAACCTTTTACTTTCAATTCTTTTTAATATTAGTTTTTAAGTTTAAAACTTTTTCACCTTTTACCTTCCTTTTTCAAATTCCTACTATTTCTAGTCTTTGTTTTTTTTCAAATATTTTATTTAAACCTTTAGTTTAATAATAGTTTTCACCGTTAGTCCTTTTAGCTCATCAATCGTTAACAAAAGTTCAAGTTCTTCATTTACAACAACGATTTCACCAAAAACGATCCATATCAATGATCATTTCACGGTTTCTTCTTGATTTTGTAAAATCCCATAAAAGTTTAGTATTTTCTCGGTTTAAATCATAGATTTGTAAAATCCCGTGAAGTATAATTTCATTCATTTAACCACAACAACATCACTTAATCTACTTAAGATCTTTAATTTCATTTCACACATCGAACTTCAATGGAATCTTTGAATTCGAATTCACAAGAGAGAGAGAGCTGCATCAGCTGCAACAAATGCAAGACAAAGCAAAGGAAAGTTGCATGACATCTTTTCGACTACTTCATTCATTTCTCTAGGTTCTTTCATATAATGAATTAAAAATCAATGGATGTTTCGAACGGGCATTTGCGACACTCTTTGAACAAGATGTTCAGACTTTCACATGCTCAATGTTACTTCACTTGGATCAACTTGAAAAGCAACTTGACAAAGATGAATTTCAAGAAGATAGATCCATGGCTGTCTTTTGGGTGATCAACAAACAATTTTAAATGTTCATCGATTCGCAATTCACTTGGGATTATGACAGTCAAATGATAGAAAAGTATTTTGCTGAATACACTCGAATTGAGGTTCGACAATTCCGTGATTCATTGATCCAACACATGGAATCTGTTAAGAAGTCCATTGATGAAAGAGCACAACTTAAACGACAGTATGATAGAAGGGTGAATAAAAGACTGATGCAGATGCAAGAGAGTAAGGTTGTTTCGAGTAAAGCATTGTATGCTAGTTTAATTGTTACAGAATGCAGTGGGACAAAGTCAGATGAGCATATTACAAGCAGCAGTTCAGGGACTTATATCACACATGTTGTGGATGCAGATATCAGACCAGTAAATGACCAAGTGCCATCTGTTGAGGTACATTTGACTGCTCCACATAATGTCCTTGCTAATGAACAACCGTATACTGATCAATCTGAACCAAGTTATGACACATATCTGTTGGAAAAGGTTGATAGCAATACCACTTCTGATTCAACAAATATGAGTCATAGGGGAAGAGAGATTGACCAGGATGTTGACAAGATTCAAGTAAAATTCTTTGCTTGAAGGATGAGTTTCTCAATAACGAATTGATTGGTTGAAAATGCAGTTTATAATGAACTTTCAAAAAGTTTTTTAAACTTGAAAAACATTGTATTCACTTGAAATTTCAAAGGCAACAAAAGCGAAAAAAATATTTCAAAGTCACAAACCGTGTAAGAATCAGGAGTCTCTTGAGTTTCGTGAATTTTTTGAGATCAATGATTTGATAGCTATGATATAGACCAAATACCACTAATTTGCAACTTGAGAATCAATTAAAAGTGTGAAGGATGGCAAGTAATGAAGCCAAACTAAAAGAAATTAATGTTTTAGAAACAATAAACATTGAACTAGAAAGTAGTATGGCTAAATTACTTGCAGAAAATGAAAAGTTAAATAAGGAAAATGAGCATTTAAAACAGACTTACAAAGAAACTTTATGATTCTATCAAAAGACAGAATTCAGATGATAGATCATAAGACTCACTGATTGCTCAAGTAAATGTAAGACTGTTGAAAAAATGATGATTTAAAGGCTCAGATTCAGGAAAGGTTTTATGGATTGCAGCATTAAAAAAGAATTAAGGAAAGTTAAACGGAATAGAGTGGATACTAAGTTTGCAAAAACCATCAAAATCTTGCGGAAAAACAGTTTTACATTACCACCCAGAACCAATCAATTATTAGACAACCGAATGCATTTAAATCTGAATGACCTAACTTTTCAAAACCATGGTTTGCCTCCTAAGTTAATGTGATTAACGTTTTGTCAAAACCAATCACTCCTTATATTTGCCCCTAAGTTTCAAGAATAATGTGCCTTTCAAACCTCATCACGTGGATTTGCACCTGGCTCAATCTAGAATACGTCAATAGAAGAATATATGGATTCAAGACTCTGGTCATAATCACATCTAGAAGAAGTAGGAAAAAACACACAAGAAAGAAAATAGGATTTATACTAGTGTGATACCATTCTGTTAGTTTACCAAAAAACTGCTAATGGTAGTACTCCAAACCTAGGAGACAGAATCCAAACATCTTGGAGTTTGCTACATCTAGAGTAGTTGACATAACAATACGGCGTGCCAAAAGACCAGATCACTCTAAGAATTCTAGTTCTTTTTCAGATTCCAATCATATCTTTGTTCTCATAGTCATAAAATGTGTCTTTAATGCAAATCATGATGCTTGTATAACAAAAATCCTGATTGAAGTGAATTCACGTAAGGTTAAACCTCATAAGACTAAAAACAGTAACAACCTCGTAGAACAGAAAAGTCATACTCAAAAACCTGGTAGGCAGATCTCTTCAGGACATAGGTTTTCTCCCAAAACGACTTCACGCTTATGTATGAGAAATATCATCCTAGGAAACTTACCTTAGGTGGAAAAAACCCCACGGGTAAAATTTCTCAATTGTTGGTCTAAGTGGATTCTACAGGAAAGTTATTCGACTCCTGTACAGAGCAAGTGACAAGTGACGCCTTCCAATGTTCAATGATGATATCACTAACCCATATGAATGAAATCAAACTCTTAGTGTCAGTGCAGGTACTCTTAACTTAAATGCAGGTATGTCTTTTAATCCTATAAAGGAAAGACTCAGAGTTTGGTTGCCGAAAAGGCTGTATCTCAGTATGCCACAGGTTCAGGGATTCTAATCATGATGACACATTAACAACTGAACGTCTGTTACATCAATTCCAGGGCGGGCCTCCGCCTATTTCAACGATAGATGGCTGTCTGACTGATACACTTCAGGCCGTCGCTCTCAAAATGAAGAAAGGTAATACTGTTCAGTGCGCTTTTATCTTTAAAGAAGAGAATATTCTCTGCATTGACGAGCAGTTTTTCCAAACGACTTCTATAGTTTCTCATGCTCGTTATTGTCTTAACAGTGGGGATCAACATATATTAGCTGTATTCTAATTCACTGTTCAAAAATTGGCAACGGACATATTCAATTTTTGAGGGGGAGAAAGTGATTAAAATGTGATCAATCTCGATTTAACTCGGATAGACTCCCCTATTCAATATAAATGTGCTTACGTCCCTTTAGCATGGTCATATGTTAATGGTCTCTGATCAATTCAGTTCATGGTCCCGCCCAGGACTCAAATAATGACTCACTGGAACTATCAATAAGGAATTGTGCCAAATATTTCCATCTCCAACACCCGTTGTCCCACAACAAAGAATGTCTGGGTTCACTTGTGTTTGATGAGTTACTTCAAACCTCCACCAATGTTGATCATCCAGTTCTTGGATGTTCCTACTCCCAGTTCTTGCTGCTGTACTATGTTCACTTCCTCATCACAAACATTGATCAGATGGCACTGTCGACAAAAAAAAAAAAAAAAAAAAAAAAATAAAAAAACAAAAAAAAAAAAAAAAAAAAATACCAAAATGTACCTCACAAAACAACTTATGAACAACAATACCTCTGTTTTCCACATAGGTGTGGAAAGATGAATTTTTCGATATTAGGTTGCACACATGGAAACGATCTTTATCTTTGGTTTCTTTCCTTATATGACCTAGTTCTGAAGAAAACATTTACAAGGGGTCATTTCATCAAATTTGCATCATCTTAACCAATCGTTTGAAACTCTCACTAAGTTGAAAAATAAATACCCATTGGAGAATGTTATTGGCGGTCCTTCTCGACCGGTTTCGATAAGAAGTCAACTACAAGAACATGCCATTTGACGCAAATGACAATCGATTGATTTAGGGTGGGAAAGGTTGGTTGAAATCTTGCTATCTCAAGGATGAATACATGGTGGTATTTATTCATGTATCCTATGTAAATATTTAAAACATAGAGAAAATTCAAAATTTAAACCTACAAAAACCATAAAAATCAAAAAATAGAAAATACAAAAATATTTTTCAAGACATGTCTTCTAAAAATCGATAATATTTACGGACCTAGAAATGTCATTCAATAATGACACGAGTCTTTAAATACAGTTTGAGCAAAAGTTCAAACTTTTCAAAACATGTCTTCATGGCTTGCAGTTATTTCAGACTGCAACCCGCTTTTCAGACTAAGGAAAGCATGTCGTCAAAAAGACAGTTGTTCCTAACAACGGGTAATTAATTTTTCCAGGGCATGGATTACTTCATATCCATGCATCATGGGTTATGAATACTTTGTACATAACCCTGATTGTTTAAAATAAGTGTACGTGTCGGTGCATTTATTTGTCAAAATAAGAGAAATCTTATTTTATTGGTAAAAAGTTGTCTTTACAATGAATCAATGTTTTCAGTAATCACAAAAAGGTTTTCAAAGATAATTCGACCACTCACACAATGACAACAATTCTTTAAATAGAAAACGGGTCATTATTTGAGGGGGAGAAAGTGTCATATAATAATCTTTCAAAACGGTCTTTCAAATAAGTCGCGGAATAAACGGATAAAGTTTTTGATAATGACGGATAACAATTTAAAGGGGAGTTAATTTATATTAACTACAAGGGCTTTAGATGTCATTTGTTTCAAACTTTAGGGACTTATTTGCAATTTAAGACTTAGTGAATTCAGGCTTTAAACTACATACGACTAATATTGCCAACACCTCATAGTTTGTAAAAAGAATTAGGAATGTTTGGAAATTCTTTCATAGTTTTAAAAGTCTTGAAGTTGATTCTTACGGAATAGATTTAAGCTTATTAATTCTTCGAACACGATCTCAAGTATGGGTGCGTACAACGTTTTGCTGATTCTGAAGTATCAAAACCAGCAAGGGGGAAGGAGTAGATACACTAGAACGTACAACAAGTACATGTGATAGAGTCCATAACCTTCTTTCATTTTAGGCCATTCCAGGAAGACAAATGTCATAACCGCAGAGAAAATCAGTGTCTTAACTTGTTACTTTCGGGTGCGCTATTTCATCCATATGGGGGAAGAAATATCTTGTTATTTTTAGTATGCATCATTTGAGATACCAGGGGGAAGTGTTATCCGAAGATTTATTCTAGCGTGAGGAGATTGGTTAATGATTCAATTAATGATTCCTTTAACGGTCAATCACTAAGCTTATTTTTAAAAGGAGTAGAAATATTTGATAAAAAAGTACATATAGGTATGATAAGTATGGTAATTCCTTTAGTTAGTCATTATCCGGCCAGAAGAAATGTGTATATTTGAGACTTAGTTGACTTAGGTGTTACCATTTTGACTACTTAGAGGGAATAATTGTGACATCCGAGACTTAGTTGACTTTGGTGTTACAATTTATATCATCACTATCATGTAAGGAGAAATGCGGACATCCGGGACTTAATTAACTTTGATGTTACGATTTTGAATTAATTGTGTACTTCGGATATTTGGGTGTTATATATCAAGTCTTCTTAATGAGGATTGCAAAAAGGCTTTGAATCTACTCAAGAAAGGATTGTTGGTTCAGGGGGAAGCTAAGACAACTTCTAAATGGAGATTATCGAGACAGACTACAGATTGCTAACATGGATAAAATGACTTTATCTTTTTCGGTTTGAACATTTTCAGGTCCTGTCTCATACATAATCTTGTGAACACATTTTTATGTAGCGTATCTTTAGGTGTTAAGTCTCAATGTATAAATTTTTCATGAGTTTTTCGTTAAACTCAAAATCTTTCAAAATTATTATACCTGACACTCACACATACCCTCATAGTTTGAGGGGGGCATTAATATGTTCCCCATTCGGCTTGTGATTAATCAGCATATTTTTCTCCCAGTTTTCCAACATATTCAAATCCATTGGTATCCAAAATATCAACGGGTTTAAAATTTTTGATAAGGGGAGAAAATGTGATTTAAATATGAAAACTGATAAAAAAAATGTGATTTTGAAGACTCATGTGTATTCTCCTCCCTCCTTGTGCTAAACAGTTTCGATTAATCGATGCACATGTTGAGGGGGAGAGTTTTTGAAAATTCAAAAACAATCGAGGTACTACAAGCTTTGATATTTACATCACAAGTACTTGATTGAGTTTTTCAATTGGTTTTATGGCAAGGTGAACTGTACCAAAAAGACCGACCATGTATTTAATTTTATCGGAGTTATAAGGTTGGTAAGGTTAGGTATTAGTTCCCATGATCCAGCCAGAACCGGAGGGATCTACCCAGGGACAATCCACTAGTTAGTGTAGAAGTCCTTAGGTATGACATAAAAAAAGGAGTAAAAGTAAGAATAAAGGAATAGTGCTGACTGAGATGGAGCTAATACTGGAACAAACCCAACAAGGTACTAGTCATGAAGTCTCGGTAAGCACTGAAGGGGTTGAAGAATGAAAAAGAAATGTAAGGATAAAGGGTGTAAAGAAAGAAGCCCTCCATACACTTAGGCAGAAACTGGGTCAATACATCTGCTATCAGAATCACGAAGATGATTGTTGACATTGAAGACTGACATCATGGACCCAGTGATGCAATGCACAACCCTCCATAGCCACTCAGAATCTCTTAAAAGATTTCTGTTTCATTTCTCACTGAGACTAAACACGTTATCTATTGACTTTCTCACTCTGACTTAGTTGATATTGAAAAGGTGGCGGTCTGCTCCAGCCTCCGATCACTAAAACCAAAACGCACAATTGAGTCTAGAGCCAAGAGATCATCAATTAATCTCATTAGGACACTATTCCACATTACTTGTTCTTTACACAATGTGAAAACAAGGGTTATCATAAGAGTCCTACGCATTATCCTTGTGGTTTTGCCAAAACATCCGAGTGACACTTATGTGTTCACAATGAAGATGGAAATCCTGCTTGAGCCAACATCAAACAAGCTCATGGTAGGTGACTTGTGAGATCCTTAATGGGTCAAGTCAAAAACCTTGTGACACTAGACGTATCGAAGTCGGTCCCCAGATTATTAATTGACAATTGATTAATTTGATAAAATAGCTATCCCACTCTAAAATCTCAGAACGCGATTCACAAAACACTTATCTCAAGTGACACTATTGATTGATTTTCAAATCAATTTTCCTCTTCAATCGGTAAGATAATAACTAACTGATTCACTCTGATCGGCTAGATCTGCTTTAAGAAACATATCTGATTAAAGAGAACAGTCAAGAATAGGTGATTCTGATCGTTCATACATAGGAAGATCCAACACTTATACTATAGAAAAACATCGTCAAGAACGATTTTTTCTTAGATTGAATCTACTGATCACATATGGGGGGACAGGTCGGATATCCTCACTGGATCTGGAGGTTAATCCAACCAAACTCGGGTGAATGACAAAGCCATATTCGTCCACAAGCTTTATTGCTAACTATTTTATTACAGGTTCAAGTAAAGATGGAGATATAAGAACCATGGCTTTCTAGTAGAGTCAAGTTCATAGCCACATGCTTATACTCAAGACTCAATGACTTTGTAACATCAAGAAAGAATGACCCAAAGCTTCCGCAAACTCTGATATCAACTTCTTCTTCAGTATGTCAAAATGATGAAGTTATGAATTGATGAAGAAATACAAACATAAAGTCAAGCTTTCAAGATTACAACAAGTATGAGCATGTTGGCCCAAAAGTCACAAGCATACAAGATGACGAAAGATCACAAGATTGATGGTTATAGATTAAAATTGCAGATGATCTCCAGAAAGCTCAAGATCACAACAATGACAATCTTAAAGAAACAAGCTCAAGCCAACAAGACAAGAGATCACTACATAAATAGATTGCCAAGACAAAAGATCAACTATTATACAAAAAAGACTCAAGATCAAGACAAAAAGCTTCAACGATTAATGATCAAGGTCACAAGGAGAGATCTCTATGATCACCCCTTAGGGGGAGATTGTTAGAAATACATAAAGTGTTGATCATTTGTGAGATCTCAATGATCGTCCCTTAGGGGGAAATTGTTAGGAATCCAGATTTTTAGTGAAGTGACGATCATTATCGATCTCAACGAGCCTTGTAATAGTTAAAAATTTTTATGTACTTACTTATTAAGTTTAACCGGGCCAAAGCATAGAACAGCCCATGGCAAGCTCATGGAAATCCTGGTTTATCTTTTGTATAAAAGCCCTTTCCACACATGGAGAGGGTGTTGGAAGAATTCATTTTACACACACTCTTTAGTGTGTTTTCTCCCATCCATCTCTCTCTCTCTAACTTTCTCCCTCTAGTTCTATCTTTGTGTGAAATATAAGAACCTACATGACCCGTTTAGAATTATTTCGTCTTAAGAACATGTGGGGAAATTTCAATTTTGATTACGCGTGTAGCATGGCTCGAGGTAGGTCAGGCGGTTTGATCTCTATGTGGGATCTAAATACTTTTATAAAGGAAGCCATTTGGTGTGACGAGTCTTATATTATTGTGAAAGGTAAATGGAAAAACTTAGTGGGTGATTATTTTATGAAAAACATCTACGGTCCGCAAGACTCTTCAGACAAGTCTTCCCTTTGGAATAGGATTGCGGATTTTATGCACCATCATAATGGAAAATTCATCTTATTTGGTGATATGAATGTTGTTCGCAACGAAAATGAAAGATTTGGTTCTATCTTTTCTCAAATTAAAGCTGATCACTTTAACTCTTTTATTGATCATACAGGTTTAATCGATCTTCTCATTGGAGGTCGCTTGTACACTTGGATGAACAAGGTGGGGACTAAACTTAGTAAACTGGATCGATTTCTTATTTTGGATGAAGTCCTGGAGATTCTACCCGATATCTGTATCACTGCTCTTGATCGCTTAAGGTCGGATCACACTCCTATCCTTTTTCATATTTTGAAATATGATTTTGGTCCGATTCCCTTCAAGCTTTATAACTCGTGGTTGAGTCGTGATGGTTTTGATGACGTTATAAAAGCAGCGTAGTCATCTTTGGAGAATAATAATAATGATGGAAGAATTCTTAAGTCTCATGAAAAATTGTGGTCCCTCAAAGCATTTATCAAACAATGATATGTCAATATTAACAACTTAGATAGTAACCGTAAACATGATGCTATGTCAGATGTCAAATTGATAGAAAAAAAATTGATGATGGTATTGCAACTCCTTCTGATCGTGATACGCGTATGCAACTTCTTCAAGAAATTGACAAACTCGACAACTTTGAAGCTCTTGATTTAATTCAAAAGGCTCACATAAAATGGGGACCCGGTCCATATTAAGGAACTATTCCTTAATTTCTTCAAAGACAAATTTTAGGTTCATGACTCTCAAGTGGTCTTTCCCGCGTTGGTTCATTCTTTTCGCCTTTGTCCTCTAGATAGAGAGTATTTGGAGACTCATGTTTCTCTTGATAAATCAAGTTGGCAATATGGGACTGTGGTAGTAACAAAACCCCGGACCCTATGGTTTTACTTTTACGTTTGTAAAGAAATACTGGGACCTCATAAAGATGAATATTCTAGATTTTGTGAACTCTTTTTTTATTCGTGTTCGATGCCTTAAGGAGCTAATTTCTCATTTTTCACTCTTATCCCAAAGGTTAGTAATCCAAACTTCATTATAGATTTCCGTCTTATTTTGCTTATTGGTATTCATTACAAAAA
>BQNB010112763.1:0-11688 GCA_026074375.1 Tanacetum coccineum | reverse complement strand
TTTAGCTTAACAGTAAAATTAAAAGTAAACCCGTATCGGACTAAAATAAATGGTGATCATTAATAGAGTCATAAAATGACGTGAAAATGAGAAATGTTACACATATTGAGAGCCTCAACCCAAAATGTTGGTGAAAGATTTGCTTGAAAAAGTAAAGTCCGAATGAGATTATTGATGGTACGTACCATTCGTTCGGACTTACCATTTTATTGGGATGTTTTTGGACATGAAAAGCAAAACTGTATGTCTTTTTCGGCAAAAAGGTATGCAGGTTGCGGTTGTTGAATTCACCACCATAATTACACTGAAAGGATCGAATTTCACACTTAAACTGAGTATGAACATAGTTACGAAACAATATAAATTTAGACAAAACATCGGATTTATTAATATAAAGATAAGCCCAAACAAAGTGCGAATAATGATCCAAAAACAAGACATAGTATTTAAACCCTGAAAGACTTGGGATGGGTAAAGTCCACACATCCGAGTGAATAATGTCAAAACAAGAAGTAACAACTGTATCTGAACTCACAAACGGAAGACTCACGTGTTTTCCAAGCTGACAAGCATGACAAAGAACATGAGGTTTCTCCTTATTAAATGAAATAAAATTATTAGACACAAGACGGCGTAACACGTCACTTCCTAGATGTCCAAGACGTTGGTGTCATGTATGCTGACTGATAAGAAAAACATGAGGAATCGGAGATGGAGCCGTGACCGGGTAAAGATCCCCCGTGTTATCGCATAGAAGAAGCACCCGACGCGCCATGAAATCTTTGACAGAAAAGCCAAACGCATCAAATTCAATAATGAAATTATTGTAACGAACAAACTGACGAACATAAATAAGATTTTTTACAATATGGGGAGTAATAAGAACATTATTTAGGTGAAGGGATTTAAAGGGAGTTGGCAAAATACTTTGGTCCGTAATAGTGACGGGTATAGAATTACCATCACCAATCAAGATAGATAGATACATACACGTAGTAGTCGAGTTATTGAGATGAGAGCTCGCACCTGTATCCATATTACAAGATGTAGGACGGGATCATGAAGTGACCCGGCGATAAATGCATGAGGCAAAGTGGTAGCCTGGCCCGGGGTAGCCATGGGACCCGCAGCTATGTACGGAACTATTGTGATATTTAATCTATACATTCTCTTTATGTTTTAGTGATGAAAAAGATGTAACTTGTAACACATAATGTAAAGTGCTCAAGTTACTCGTAATAACAAATAATCAAAGTATTCATACGACAACATCTCTCGACGTCTCAAGTCTGCTTTAACTAAGTTTGCACCTGGCGTAAATCACTTAAAGGTATGAATAAATAAATGCTAAATTTATTTAATGATCAAAGGAATTTAATTTTTTCTAAACCTTACATTTTTTATAAAATGTAACAAACATTTTTGAAACTTTTACAAAATATTTTTGCTTTTACAAGAAATGTTTTATTCAAAAGAAATATTTTGAATTCAAAATTTTCCCCTCAAAACAAGTTAAACTGCTCCAGGAATCACCTCCCATGGAAAAGACAAAAATATGAGCGTCCTACTATGAGCGGCCCTATTATAGGTAGGGGCTGCCCCCTTAGTGATAAGGGGGCCGAAAAGGGAGCTAAGGGGGTCAACCATGTAAAATGGCTCCCAGCTCTGCCTATAAATAATAGACTGTTCCCCACAGATTTCTTACCTTTTGCACCTACTTTCTTTCTGTCCCAAACCAGTTTATACATCTCACACATATTCTAAAAACCTTTGATCATTCAATAATAACCATTTGTTTCTAAGTGATTCAAGCTTATTCCTTCAAGTGCAAGAGAAGAATACTTGTAATCGCCAAGATACGAAGTATTATAGTTTAGGTTGTGTTTACGGAACGTAATTACGATTGTGTTGTATGTTATAATTCATTCATATCTCTTGTGATCATGTGTAATAGTTAGATTGGTTGATCGTGATAGTATTTAGGTGAGGTAAATACTTGTAAGGGTGGTTAGTATTTTAGGCCTTAAAATACAAGTGTGTGGTAGATCGGTTCTAGCTAAGATTAGAACTCGACATTTAGCTTAGTGTTGGAAAAGAATGTAAACGACGTGGTTTATGTGTTTAGGACTTAAACACAAGGTTTGTTATGTTGGACCACAAAACATAACGGGTTCGGTTATACCCGAAGAAGAACTCGACATCTAGCTTAGTGTCGGAAAATTATGAGCGACGTTGTAAGGTTTTCTCCGCCAATAAGGGAGCTTGTTGACTAGTGAAGTAACTCTTAAGTTGGGTATTCGGGGTGTGGAGTAGGGCAAATAGGAGCTTCGTGACCGAACCACTATAAATCACCATGTCTAGTTTGCACTTCGTTTACCTTTATCTTTACATCTTTATTTACCTTATCGTCTTACATTTATATTTGAATTATATCTATATGTGTGAGGATTGTTGCTTATATTGTTTTGATGATGATTGTGTCATGGATAGAATTATACTGTGATTGTTTTTATATTGTTTTGATATGCTTTAGTGGATATAGATGTGTTATTCACACTTCTCATATTGCATCTAACTTGATCGATAATTTGATAAAAAATGATTTAAGTTTTTAAAAGAAAACGTATTCACCTCCCCCCCTATGATTTCCATAATTGGTATCAGGATCCACGTCGCTCTAATTTTTAAAACAAATGGTTTTAAAAATTGAGTACGATCCATTTATCAAATTACCCATGAAAGGGGATTAAATCTGAAAAGTGTTTTGTTTCTTGACTTGTATTAGTTTTATTGTTAAATACACTTAGTATACTAGCTTGACGTAAAAATGATGCTTAAAATAAGTGTTATATGTTCGGTATCAAGTTCAGAAAGTCGTACACCTTTCCGCAAAGTCACTAAATAACTTTGTACAAAAATGGAAAATTTGAGTGCCAGATGCCGGCCCCCTTAAATATATAGGCCGCCCCCATATCTCCTGGGCGGCCCCCTTATCAATCAGGGGGTCACCTGTCTGATTCGGCAGATTTTCAGAAACTTTGAAAATTCATATAAAATCAATCGTAAGTCCGTATAAGTCGTGCACCCGCCATTTTAAAGATAATTGAGTCTAATTTCATATAAGAGCACTTCAAAGTATTGAAAATAAACCTAAGTTGGTCAGAATTACAAAATACTACTTATTGTCCAAAACGTTGAGTTTTGTTTTAACGTAAAACTTGGATTTTATCTTTTCCTTTCGAGTTGGACATTTCTAGTCGATATATCTTTGAAAAATGGTGTAATTAACTTTTCAAAAATATTAAACTTGGTTAGTTTTTGAAATGGGGAGGAAACTAATTCGTTTTTAAACAAAACCGAGCTAAGTATACATTGTTATATCTAATACACAAAACAAAGACATGTACTTTTGTGTGTTATGCTATATGATTATTTCTTTTATGTGTGTATTAATATACTTAGTTTAACTCTTATGCGCTTGTTGCATTGTGTAGTTAAGCTATCTAGAAACATATGTGTAATATATGTCTCATTAGTTGTTCGTTATTATTACTCATGATAATACACTAGTAAAGCTTATGCTAGATTTCTTGCACTAAGTTGCGAAATTATTTTGCATTGCATATAGGCATAGATCACTCAATTTATAAATGTTACATAAACATCTTGTAAATCTTTTTGAGTATGGTAATATACTTAGGAATAAGAATTCAATAGTATATTGGAAAATGTGTTAAAAATCGTCACCTAAATATTTCTAACGGTTCAATTTATTTCCAGCAACACATTTAAATATTTTCAACAACTTACCATGTTTGAACTTAAGTTATTTAAACAAGAGAAAATGGATCATTTTAATACATTAGTATTTAAGTAAAAGAAAATGTATTTTCGAACTTTGCGTGTGTTTGCATTGATCCAACATACACACACATAATTATTTTATATAAGCATATTACAAGAGTTGTGTTTTGTATGATAATAAATTATCGAAAAATATGCACATGGTCCGTAACAATAAATAATATTTTTTTTCGCACAAACAAAAATATATGACAATCTTAAAGTAATAAGTTAACTTGTCATTATTCATTAAACTCACACTCACGACTAGTCTTAGGATTAATGGAACACATTATTAAAATATTTATTTATTTTCTTTTAAATGAGTGTTCGTGAGGGTCAGGAAAGATTTCGAGTATATATCGATTCATTGTTCAAATTATGATAGATATCTCTATCGAATCTAATTGACAAGTTTTTGAGCATGGACATGAAATCGGATTCTTATTTGTTTAGTTTCAAGACTATATCAATATATAACAAAATATATTATCTTGGATCTACATACTCAATCACACTCGATTGATATGAAAATAATTGCATCCCTTTCTAAATGAAAAGAATATGTATCGGATCATAACTCACACTTGTGTTGATGATGTCATATTAAGTCTACTTGTCTAATAGTTATGTTTCAAATATTAGACTAATATGTTTAATAAATACATAAAATGCACAATGAATTAGGATTGACGACTTGGATATTTTGTCTGAAATATTCAAGCAATTTACATTGCAATGCAATTGGTAAATGTGTCATTTTCGAAGAACCAAACAAGAGCAAATAAACAACATATGTAAACTTTGTTCATACACCTTAAAGCACAACTCAAAGCTCAAATTCACATTTTGCTAAATTCTAAAATAAGAATAATACTCTTATTCATTCACCTAGGATAACATGATGTTTGGGAAATATTATGTCTAAAGAATTCATGCATTTATCGTGTTAAACGATTGATAAAGGATAATGTATATCCTATGCATTTTATTTTTTTTGTAGCATGAATGGTTGTGTTACAAGATAATACACTACATATTGTTTGCAAAATATAAGCTATTAGAATTAAAAAATAACCTACCACAATATGTGTCATTTCATAAACAAGTAAAATTCATTTATTCAGATACTTGTTTAATTAGGCTATATAGCGCTCATAAGAATGATACTTTTAGAAAAGCATATTTATTTTTAAAAAATACAATATGTCTCATTTCAATCATATTGAATCACAAACTCAATTAAGGTAAATAACCTTGATAAGATTCATTTCACAAGATATGCTAAGGAGCACTCTTTTAACATTCTCAATATAACATTGATGACATCAAATAACGCCACTTTTATAGCATCATTTATTCCATGTAAATAACCCATTTTGTATGATTATTGCAAGAATTGTTACTTAATCATTTGTATTTGAGAATTGTAGTAATTATGGAGTACTTGGTGAAGATTAACAAAAAGGCACGCATTCAGAAACTTAAACGAAGACATTTAAAGATTACTGTTTTGACACCCTATACGCCGTATCCATCAAGGAAGATACGACATATCTGTGCTTGCACTTCATAAAAGACCACGAAGGAACAAAGACCGATACGTCGTATCCAGAAGAGATCATTACGCCGTGATCAGTATAAAGTAATAAAACATTTTGGAAGATATCGAACGTGGTCCCTACTCCAAGAAACCCCCGATACGCCGTATCCATCTCACTCGATACGCCGTATCGACCAAATTCCAGACCCTATAAATAGAAAACCTAAAATCATATTTTCAGTGTGCTTGATCATATTTTTGATACCTTAACCACAAAAGTCGATTTTCAGAAGACAAGAAGAGCAGAAGAGGTCAAGCAAAGCTATTAATTCTATAGGAAACACTTTGTAATCTCCTATACTCTAGTGATCGTTCGATTTTTAGTATCATTCGTTTAATTCGTTAGTTTACCTTGGTTGAATTATTACTTTTGTATTGATTATGACGTTTGAGGGCTAATACCCTTGGGTATTAGCTATTATTATGAAGATTTGAATGTTTAGTTTATTTATCTCGAGTGCTTAGTTTATCGTTGATTGCTTGCTTATGTTTATCAATATATACTTGTTTATGTGCATTTGTATGCGACCTATTATTCAACCGGATCTAGTGATACCGACCACGTTTGCTAGATGCCGAGATGGCTCCTTCCAATTTGTTGATTTATATATTCTAGACCAAATAGGATCACTAATATGACCTATCTTCGCCTTTAGATTAGTGAGCTTAGTTGGACCGGCTGGTGTCCTTGGGTTATTAACGGAGTATGCTCTTAAATTCAATGTTAAAGGAGCTTGGTCTAGTGGTACTACTTAGTATATAAATTGCCAATTAAGTAGTAAGTGCGGTAAGTCTCTATGAGCTTGGGTATTAACAAGTCACCATTGCTTTAACCCTAAGATTGATTATAATCCAGCAAAATAGGAGGAGGACTTTATGTGGGAGGTGTTTCAATTGTGACAGAATTCTACGTGTCTAGGTCTTAGGAAGAAGTAACGCTAAGTCTTAAGAATGATATGCCGCATCGAGATAAGTATTCATTGCACTAAATTAACAAACCAACGTTCTAATTGGATTAATCATGGTTAATACAGTTTTCTTATATTTCGCTAGACCGCTCTTATATCTTTTGTTTGTCTACTTGCGTGTGTTATTGTGTCTTAAATTGATCTAAGTTACCACAAACCTGGGCCAGTCTCTCAGGCTCATACCCCCCTTATCCGTTAGAATTAGGATTAACATAGGTTTAACATAGAATAGAATTAACATAGTTTAAATTAACTTATTTTAGTTAACCAAAACATTGATAAAATAAAATATTAGTTCTTGCTCTTAGTGATCGACACCCTACTTACCACGAAACTTCATCTGACAGGGTACACTGCCCGTTAACGTGTTTTTTAGGTAAAGTCGGCAAAATATAAATTTAAAACTTGAACTATCATAAACTACAAACTCACAACGACACAATCAAGTTTTTGGCGCCGTTGCCGGGGAGTGAAATTTTAATCTTGAATTTTATTTAATATTTTGGGTTTTAATATTAGATTAACTTAACCTCTAGGATTAGTGTAATTTAGATTAATTAGTGTAATTTAGATTACTGTAAAATTTTGTAAATTTGTGTATTTGCATGTATATTTGTTTATTTGTTTGTGTCTATGTTTTAAATTGTTTTTTATACACTGTTCTGGTCGATAACCTGATACGGCGTATCCACTTTTATTGAATACGGCGTATCTAAATTTCCCTTATCAAAACAACGTATTCATTCAACCAGATTGCATATGGCGTATTAAGTTCCAACTGAATATTGTAACCCCCAAAAATACAACAATGAGCGCGAGATATCAAATGGGGTGCTACTTCATAATTACACAGCGCTAGAACAAGAGATTACGACCTCTTAAATGATGTCGCTTTGTAAAACAATCTCGTTGATTGATCAAATCTTGAATTTATATACATTTGTCCCCTAATGTGCTCAAATGCAAAAGCCTTGAATGAATAGACTCAAGCACATTCAGAAATTCTCCGATTGTTCGCTATAGGCATATAATTTTCTGTGAGAAAAACATGCTTAAAAAAGCGTCCATCATAAAGTTGGTGAGTTCAAGAGTTTCTGTAAATACAAACCGATTGATCCATAAAATGTATCTGACCACTGTTTAAATACAGTGTCAATATAAAATACGTTTTAGTGTACTTACGTCTCCATCTACAGTATCATAACAATAATTGTGTGACCATTTAAATCCTTAAATGGTACTTCCAAAATGTATGTATGATTTTTTTCGTATATCTATTATGCTGTAAATATTGCCATGAAACACTCTTCATTTCCACAATAGTCCCAAAAATGTACGTGTTCAGTTGGATCACAACATATCCAAAAATATGTATTTTCCACTTTATTAAATGTGTATAAAACCATGATTACCATTTACTCTCAAGTTCATGAACTGTGTACAGTAGACTTGTTTGTTTTTGCCACTTTTTTCAAGGACTATAGTAAAAATGTACCTATTCGTAGGTGTTCCCCTCCTAAGAACACCCGGACGTTTAAGAAACAATAGTACCCACCATGGGTTTCCCTCCAAGATCACCGCGGCATTTAATGAAAAAAATTATATGTACCATCATGGGTGTTCCTCCTAGAACACCCGGGCTAGTAATGATTGTTGACCCCGCTAGGCGCCAAATCCGATCGTGATCGACATGGTTAACGTTCTTTTACACGTGTTTGCTAGTCACCGAACGGGTAATTGTCATATCCCAAATAGATCATAATCTTATACATTCGCGTATCACCATCCCCTCCCACTCACAAGTGATTTACAGTTCATGCAATCTAAGCTAATCTGTAATCATAAATGCTATAGAATGCGTTTACGTTCAAAGTAAAACCCAAGTATTGTATCCTCCAGCGAATATTGTAAATGAGTATGTAAACCAAAACTGGTAAATCCACCATGTAAATGCGTTTTGTTTAAACGGTATGCAGCAACGACGTTGAAAACTGAACACGTAACGAGTTTATATAAACCTCCGTATTTGGAATTTTGTAACAAGCTATGTTCTAAATACCCCATATGTATGTAAAACATGTAAAACGTGGGGCTATGAACTCACCTTGATGTTGAGATCGTTGTCTAGGTTGGCCTCTAATTACACTTTGATGATGAATAATGACTGATAGATAGGCCATCTAATGATGCACAATACGATTTGAGAAGATTGAAGGCTAGCACCCTTGAAGAGAAGATGCAGCTTTAAATCTTAACGGCTATAGTCTCCAATAGTCCATAGGATAATTATGTTTGGTTTCCCATGTGTGAATTCTTATGTCAACGCGACGCGTTGATAAAGATTTAGATTTTTTTGAAATGGTTTGTGGTTGGTTTTAATAAATAAATTGAAAAATATACCCAAAGTGTGTAATATATCATTCGATAATATATTACTATGAAAAAATAAACCGTTGTATAACTCGTACGCGACATTTATATAATAAAACAGACAACTCAAGGATCTATTGTTGCTGAACTGGTATATTACTTTCGCTAGTATTATATAAAGAGAGTAAATAATTAAACCAATTATTTCGTCAACTCATTTAATTATTTTAAAAATGTCTACTTGTAGACAACACGTCTTTAAGTGTAATTAAACACCCGACGACGTTTGTAAAACCTTTACAATAGTTTTATAAAATATAAAATAATATTTTATAAACTTATTTTTCGTTTCCTCGACAGGTCGCGTCTAAAATGGTTATCTCAATGTAAAAGTATAGTTTTTCGTTCGTTGTCAAGTTATGATGTAGTTATATTTTAATATATTTTAAAATATAACTTTAGGCCCCTTTTTATCGGTTTATAACATAATATAAACTTTTAGTAAAACATTACTAAATATAAAAGTTATGTACACTTCGCCATGAAATTCCCGTATATATGTCGTTTTCCATTTCCGTAAAACTCGTTATTTTCCTTTAAATCAATATATATATATTTTGTGATTATCTGCGTTTCCAATATCTCAAATGTCCGCGTTTCCTAGATATAACATATTTATATATATATCGTTATATCTAATTTAATTCAATCAATAAATATTATATTTATTTAACCGATTATAACCACCAATAAACATTTGTCCGGTTTTAATATTTATAAAAACCTCTCGTTATTTTCGTTTGTTGTTTTGATAATATAAACCAAACAAACCCTCGTTGTTTCCTCGTTGATCCAAACGCGCCCTACTCGTGCCAAACCAAACACACCCTTTTCTGTTATAATCAATAAAACAAACACACCCCACTCGGCTTAAACCCAAAACCAAACACACCCGTTTGGCATAAACTGCCAAACCAAACGCCTCCGTTTGGCATAAACTGCCAAACCAAACGGACACTCCTAGTTGTATACAAAACCAAACGCCCCCGGCTGTGAACCACAACCCGACAGCCCAACGCACCCTCGCCGGGTTTATACCCGGCTGTTACAACCAACCAACGCACCCGTTTCGTCGTGCTATTGAAACAACCACCCTCGGCCTGCTGTCACTATACCAAACGCGCCCTACGTTGTGACTGCACAACCAAACACCCTTTTTGGGTGTTACCCCGCAACCCAAACACACCCATGGCTGTTAGACAGCCCTCCAAACACCCTAAACTGCTGCTAAACCCGAACCAAACCCAACAGCCCAAACCCCCCGGCTGGTCCCCGGCTGTCCCACAGCCCGACCCGACCCCGGCTGTTATAACCACCGAAACATACACCCCTAAACACCCCTAATTAGTCAACCGCAACAAAAACACCTCACATGTGGTTATAACAATTTAACCAAACACACCCTTGTCGGGTTTAACCCGAACCCGACTCACCCCCGGCTGCCCGACTGTTATACATATCAAACATACACCCCCCGCTGGTAAACCAAACCAACCCAACGCATCCTACCCCCTCTCCCCGCCCGCGGCTGACCCGTCAAAAACAAACACCACCTTGGGTTGCGTCTTTTAAAACCAAATAAACACCCCTAGCTGCTAACAGCCGGGCGCACCCTTTTGGTGCAAACAAATCAAACGCACCTTGGTTAGTTGAAATAACAAAACCAAGTGCACACTTAGCGGGTGCAAACCACCACCCAAACGCGGCCCTTGCTGCCGACCCGAACCCCAAACTCACCCGCGTCGGTGGTGTTTTACCATAACCCGAACAAACAAACACCCCTTCGTCGGCTGTAAAAACCATAACCCGGCCCGACCCGGCTGCGAACCCACGACTAACGAACCCCCATGGTACCACCCCTCATGGCTGTTATATACAACCACTACACGCACCCTCTAGTGGCGGCTGTGGTGGTGGTGTATGATGACGTGAGGGTGGCGGTGTTGGGGCTGCCATGAGGAGGCAGTGGTCGTGGTGACGGTGATGGTGTAGATAGTGGTGTCGGTGTGGTGGGCTGCCGTGGTGCTATGGTGGCGAGTGGAGGAGAGTGAGGTATCGGGTTGGTTAGATCGGCTCACGAGATGGAAATGAGGTGAAATGTATATAAATTATATATATAGTAAAACTTTAAATCCCAAGTGACAAGTGTTAGATACTCGAGGGACCAAATGTGTAACTTTTTCATATACTTTTTGATAAAAGCGGTTCGGGACTCATTTGAGCGACCTAACGGACGATTCAACTCTCGAAACTTGCGCCATTGCTTTCCGAATCATTTTTCTGATAAAATAGTATTTACTTGCGAAATGTTTCAAAATATTTTATATATTTAATAAAAATAGCTGTTATCTTTTTTGAAACCGGTTTCGCTTCGTCCGAAATAAAAATGGATTTCAGCTCGAGTATTCGCGTTATCAACAACGCTCTTAATTAAAAATGATGCCTAATTTATTTAATATTTTTATTAAATGAATACTGATAATTAAAAACAAAATTTAATTATTTTTGTGTGTCCGCGTTGTATATTGTTCGAAAAATGTTTGCGGTGTTGATTTAGCCCTTTTCGGCTCGTTTTCAGGTCTCGGGCAAAACTGAAAAGTTGTCAGGAATGTCGTTTCACATCAAATTGCTTTAGGGTCCGAGACGTGAAAACGCGATTTAGATGGTTGTTCTTGTAAGTCAAGCCAGACCTAACAGTCAAAGGGGTAAAATAGTTTTCTTAAAAATCCGAAAATTCTCGGATGTCACAGTTTGTTTCTTGCATTGCAACCACAGTTTGTTTCTTGCATTGCCAAGAGATCAGCCTATTTCCCAAAAACTGACAACCTCTAGTGGTTGACTTCC
>BQNB010112762.1:3415-22086 GCA_026074375.1 Tanacetum coccineum | reverse complement strand
TGTATCAAGGGTTATAGTGCGCTAGGTAATGTAACTAGTGACTTTTACAAAAGTCATGCTGAAATTTTTTTAAATTTTGACCATTTTTAAGCACTTTGCATGTTATTTTGTAAAAAAGAAGAAAAGTACGTTCTAATTCTCCATCCCCCCACTTAAATTATACAACGTCCTCGTTGTATAGAAGAAAAGTGTGTTGACTAGGGCTTTAGAATGCCCGGATGAGTTCAAAACAAGTCTTTTTTAGCATATACCATATCATAGTTTCAGCAAGGTCCTGTATAAGGTTTGAAGACAAGTGAAAATTCTATCTCGCTCCAATGTTACAAGAAAACAATTAAACACACAACTGTAAAGAGATTAATACGCCGTATCCCAAACCCTAGGATACGCCGTATTGTTCCTGTAGAAACAATTAAATTACTAGAAATTAAATAATTAAGTTTTAAAACTGATAACGTCCAGACATGCATACGCCGTATCCAATGGGGTTCGATACGCCGTATGTAATGTCTGGGAAGACAAACTCGTGCAGAAAATTAAAATTTAAACAATTAAATGCGACAAACAATTAAAATGACCGGGTTGTCTCCCGGGAAGCACTTTTGTATCAACTGGTCTTTAAGTTTGACCTTTTCCTTCACTTCATTCCTTTTATTCATCCTCCATAATTAGCTCATAATTATTCCCGAGAGCGAATCTCTTCATAATCCTTTGGCATGATGCGTACTTCTTGCAAAATTTCATGCCGAGCATAACGTATTTTGTCATATCATCATCGTCAATGATGGTAAAACATAAATAATTGAAAAACTTCCAACGAAAATAGGTATATCGATCAAAGTCCCGACATGACTCTTCCTTTCATCATTGTCCCCAAGTATGGAATGGTAAAAACTTTTAGACATTAGGTTAATGGGCAAGGAAGGGAGGAGGTCTGTGATAACATACTTATACCCGATTACACAAGAAAATTCCATCTTATAAGAGCCGGTTTTAACAAAAATTGGTACAAAATCATCTCGATCCATTTTAGTTTCTAAAGGTGTATCCAAATCATTTAGTTCTATGTAGCCACCATAAATTGGGTCAAATGATTCATCACCCTCTCCGATAAAGTTTGTTTTCGAATCAAGACGTTTTATTACAAAGACCCTTTTGATTATGCTAGTGGAGGGCTTAACACTTTTAAAAACAAGTTTTTCTTCACTGACCCTTAAAGTATTCTTCCTTTTGAAGACATCGATCTTGGAATGGGCAGTTGACAAGAATGGTCGTCCGAGGATTAAAGGGACACCATTATCCTCGGGTATGTCTAAGATGATAAAGTCTATAGGAAAAATAAATTTACCTATCCTTACTAGCACATTTTCGGCAAAACCCTTGGTTGTTTAATGGTTCGGTCAGCCAGTTCGATGGTCAACCTAGTGTGAGATAAAATTCCTAGACCAAGGTTGGTGTAGGTAGAGAATGACATAACGCTCACACTTGCTCCAAGGTCAACAAGAGCTTTATCAAAACAAATATTATGAATAAAACAAGGTAAGGTAAAGCTCCCTAGGTCCTTTTCTTTTTGAGGCAAGGAGTGATCATAAGCATCTAAAATCTTCACATCTCGTGCCTCTCTCCAATCATCACAGCTGAAATTTTGCAGTCGTCCCAGGAAAGGGATTGTTTCAGAAAATAAGCTCCTTTGATGTGTGCCCGATACGACGTATCTCAAAGAAATCAGCTTTAGCAGTTGAGATCGATTTAACTTGGTCTCGAGGGTTTATCTCTGTAGAGCTGGGCAGGCTTCCAAAGCCTCTTTCTTGCAAGACTTTGCTCATCTGTCCGATTTGTATTTCCAAGGTCTTAATCGAAGCTCCTTGGTTTCTTATTGCTGCATCGGTAGAAGCTCGGTTCTCCTTGATTATGTTCGAGTTTTCTTCATGCCTTTTAGCTGATTATGTAATGAATTTGGTCAGTGATTCTTCCAGGCTTGGTCTCCGATCAGGATACAAAGAGTTTCCATTATTTTGTTGGTAGAACCCTGGCCCTGCTGCTCTATACTGTCCTCCAGGTTGATAGGGTGCACCGAACTGTGTATATTAGGCTTCTTCCAAAGTTTTCTCTTCTTCCTTTTATGGACAATCTTTTGTATAGTGTAGTCCCTTGCATAGTTCGCATCCGACCTGAGCAGCGTACACTTTCTCATTTACCTTCTTTATTTCTCGTCCTAGATTGTTGAGTTGGGCTTGGATAGCAGCAAGCCTATAAGAAGTTTCAGTACTTCTGGTCCTTGAAGATGTTCCATTATGCCATTTCTGAGAGTATTCAACCATCTCTTGAATGGCTATTTTAGCATCAGTAGCAGTTTTGGAAGGTATGACACCCTTTGAGTCCAAAATTTGTCGAGTTGGAACATCGAGCCCATTGTAAAACAAGATAACTTCCTGCATGTCGGTCAAATAATGTTGAGGACACTTCATCAGTAATTCTTTAAATCTTTCCCATGCGCGGAAAAGGCTTTCATCGGGTTCCTGCTGGAAGTTGTTAATTTCCTCCATTTTCTTTGCTGTGCGTGCAGGTGGACAGTATTTGTTCAGAAACTTAGTTTTGAGAACCTCCCAGGTTGTAATTGATCCCGATGGCTGGTTCCTTATCCATCTACTTGCAGCTCCAGTGAGGGATACGGGGAAGGCTCAAAGCATGATTTGATCTTGAGTCACTTTTGGGATATAAAATAAGTCTACAGTCT
Source organism: Tanacetum coccineum (assembly GCA_026074375.1). Classification (NCBI taxonomy): domain Eukaryota; kingdom Viridiplantae; phylum Streptophyta; class Magnoliopsida; order Asterales; family Asteraceae; genus Tanacetum; species Tanacetum coccineum. Next base: position 19,349 of record BQNB010112762.1, on the reverse strand, counting down.
CTATAACCTTTTTGATGTGCTCGTTTACATCTTTGTGTTCCGAGCCACTGAAAGTATTGTCACAAAGTTCTTTAAGAAATTGCCCCTTCAATTCAAATGGGGTGTCTTGGTTGATCGTGGACCTAGTAACGCCCGACCCGTAATTTTCTCGGGTTTTGCTCATATACTGCTCCATTGTTTCCGTCATTGTTTCTCTTTCCCTTTCCTCTGATTGTTCTTTGATGTCAATAATGTGATCGAATTCAGGTGAACTCGATTCTATGAGACTAGGTGTATCAAAAAGCCTACTTTTTAGCGAAATTTTTGTTCCGGGTTTTCAAAAGGTGAGAGTAGTTCCTTTATCGAACTTCTTGTCATGCACTACCCAAATCAAATGACAACGAATCAGTAGGATATGTCCTGATGAGAGAAATTAAACGTGAAATTAAAATAGATTGAGTTTTATTACTGTTACTGTATCAGATGACGAATACGCCGTATGCAATTAATTTGAATACACCGTATGGGTCTGTTGAATATCAGTACGCCGTATAGAGCTTACGGAATACGCTGTGTTGTCATGAAACAGATACGCCGTTTAGACAGTAAAACTCAATACGTTGTCCTAATAAGAAGGTTTGATACGTCGTATCCAACTGGTGGATACGGCATATCAGATGATCAGTCAGAACATAATACTATTTTAAAACAATTAAATGCGGGAATTTAAACAAACCATTTAAACACACAATGCGAATAAATACAAACAGAATTTAAATAATTAGATTACACTAAACTAATTAATTAATGGTTAGAAATACTGATAAGAATAAGGTTTAATTATTTCACTCCCTGGCAGCGGCGCCAAAAACTTGATGTGCTGTCGTGTAGGATCAATTATTTAATTATCAAGTTTTACATTTATTTTAGCCGACAAACCTAAAACAACACTTTAACGAGCAGTGTACCCGGTCAAGATGGAGTTCGCGGTAAGTAGGGTGTCAAACACTAAGAGTGGAAATTTAATCCTATATTCTATCAGTATTTTAATTAGTCTATTTACTGGTTAAACCTATGCTATGTACGTTGTCTAATGAAATGGGGGGTTCAGCCTGAGAGACTGGCACAAGTTGGGCGATGACAAATATCAATTCAATACACAATAAACACAAAAGATGAAGATTAGAAGATAGAAAAGCGGTACAAGCCAAATGATAGAAAACTGTATTAGCCATATTAAATCCGGTTCAATGCTGGTTTGTTTGTTTTAGTACAATGATTTACTTATCTCGAAGCGGCATATCATTCTTAAGACTTAGGCGGGACATCATCCTAAGACCTAGATACAATTAATCCTGTCACAATTAATGCATCCGCATAAAGCATCCTTTAGTTTAATTATAATCTATCTTAGAGAATTAAAGCAATGGTGATCCTGTTAAAACTCTAGCCCAACGGGACTTTACCCACTTATTGTTTGACGGTGTTTTATATACTGGTAGTCCACTATTCTAATCTTTATCAGTTAATTAAGAGCATGATTGCTGAAACATAAACGGGTCACCTATCGGTCCAACTAAGCTCATAATCAAAAGCCAAAGACAGAACGTTATTTATGATCCTATTGGTCCAGTAATATAAGACACGATATGGAGAACTATCTCGACATCTAGATTACTTGGTCCGTATCACTAGATCCAGTTGAATGATAGGTCGCATATTCAAATACATAAACAAGTATGAGGCGATAAACATAATTAAACAATCAACGATAAATTAAGAAACCGATTTTAAAACAAACCAAACATTGAACTTTCATTAAGATGGCTAATACCCAAGGGTATTAGCCTACAACTATTGTAATTATACAAGCATAATCAAACAATTGAAATCGAACGATTAAGAGAGTAAAATTTACATGATGTCTTCTATGGATTCGTGATTAATGCTTGACCTTGATGGCTGATCTTCTCTTCTAAAATTCGTCTTTGGTGAGTATGGTATAAGGAATATGATATTGCACACTGAAAACTCGTTTTTGAGTCTTCTATTTATAGTTGCTGAAAAATACTCGATACGCCATATCCAGATAGGTAGATACGACATATTATACTGGATTCCTTGGAGTGCACGCTACGTTCGTAATAAATCTTTGATATCATTCCCAAATTACTTGATTTACTGTATCTTCGAATAGTTATCTTCATGGATACGGTGTATGTTGATAGCATGGATACGCCGTATTGGGAATTGGTCAAACGAGTTTTCTTGTGAAGTCTTGGCGCTGATACGCCGTATCTCTTCAGTTGGATACGGCGTATTGGTGAATTTTCATAAATCTTCAAATGTCTTCGTTTTAACTCTAAATTATGCGCCTTTTAGCTTATCTTCACAAAACACTCATGAATGACTGCATTTATCAACTTCAAAGCAATTAAGTACCAAATAATACAATAATTCTATAAAAGTGGGCAAAATAGACGGGATAAATGATATAATAAAGTGACGTTATTTGATGTCATCAAATACCCCCCTACTTGAATCCTACTTGTCCTCAAGTAGACTTTAAAAAGAGTTTCAGTTTATGAAAATGTGTCCCCATCGAAGTTAAGGATTTTCCGTTTAAGCTTCGTTTTGTCCTAATCACATGTACATAACCAAGCTCCTCATGAAATATGGAAATGAAAACACTCAGATCACTCAACTAATCTAGGGTGAAACATTTAAGTAGTACGCTCAATTGCTCGGTCGTGATTAGTTTCGTATCATAAGCTTGGTAAGGATACACATCTCCACCGCTAAAGCTGAGGAAGAACAAGTCAAAAGCTAAATTAGGTATTTATTAGTAGGCTAGGGTTTAATCATTCTTTTTAGGAAAAAGAACGATATAGGGTATGGAGCTTCTGACTTTCACCAGAGGTCGTCGTCAAACAAGGCAGCTGAGACATGAATACATGGCCGTATCGACGGAATAGACATCCACGCTCGTACACATCCTCATTCGAGTGGATCGTAAGGTTAGTTATCTAGAAAGGGGAGTAAAATGGTTGTTAAATAAAATTCACAAAACAAATAGATTAAGCCAACAAATAAGGTACGGTTGCTAGTAACTTTCCCCGACCGTTCCATGACAAAGACTCGAACATATCGACAGACGCCTCGATTACAGAAATGACAAAGACAACCAAAGTTGACGTTCCCATAATGGTCAACTTCCCTTACATCCCGTTCTTTACATACTTTTACACAAGTGGTGATATCGGCCACTTTTTACAAAACTTTACATCGTTGATTTTTGTAACGTATCAACGAATAATCGATCCTTCTAAGTGATTCCTTCGGTATAAACTTCTTTTGAACCGACTATTTATCTTCCTCATTTTTTTTCAACAATACATAATAAAACTTGGTTTGATTCCACCGTCTTCACTATCATAATTCATCCGGATAATCTTTTCCTTGTAGTGCTTTTTTCTTCGGACATAATTCATAATTGCAAAAGTAGCGAAACTTACGAGCTACATAATTTTCCCATTGCATTGTGCAATTTCCCGACCATTACAGAGATAGAAAATTTTCACTTTGACACAGGAAATACAAGACTTTACACGAAAGCAACTAGCAACATTGATAAAAATAGGCTTAATCTACATGGTAGGCTAAGGTGCAAAGGTGTAACGAAACATATAATATGGTGTAGAAAAAGAAAGGAATGGCTCAACAGGTAGTTCTAGGAGATTTTACTCTAAAAATGAGAGTAATCAAGGGTTACACGGGTTTAACTAACCAGTGTGGTTAGTTATTTTTACAACATGTAGGTTATTTGGTTTAATCCTAGAAATTTATCAGTTGAACGTGTTCCTCCATCTAAATCCATAGTACTAATCATGGCGGTCTCGAGTGATATACCAGGTCAAGTTCTAAAGTCCACTACATCACCGACACACTCATATTTTTGTGGAATTTTTAGTAAACAATTGGAAACGGAATAGGCTTAATTCTCACGATATGTATCAAGGGTTATAGTGCGCTAGGTAATGTAACTAGTGATTTCTACAAAAGTCATGCTGAATTTTTTTAAATTTTGGCCGTTTTTAAGCACTTTGCATGTTATTTTGTAAAAAATAAGACAAGTACGTTCTAATTCTCTGTACCCCTACTTAAATTATACAACGTCCTCGTTGAATAGATAAAACAATTAAATTATAAGGGAAATAGAATTAGAACAGAAAACTCCCCGATGTTTTGCTCGTGATAATTCTCCAAGATGTGTCCTTGAGCAAAAAGAGTGTTGACTAGGGCTTCAGAATGTCCGGATAAGTTCAACACATGTCTTTTTCTGCATATACCATATCATAGTTTCAGCAAGGTCCTGTATAAGAGATTAGAAGACAAGTGCAAATTCTATCTCGCTACAATGGAACAAGAAAACAATTAAACACACAACTGTACAGGGATCAATACGCCGTATCCCAAAGCCTAGGATACGCCGTATTGTTCCTGTAGAAACAATTAAATACTGGAAATTAAATATTAAGGTTTTTAAAACTGATAACATTTAGACATCTCTATACGCCGTATCTAAAGGGGTTCGATACGCCGTATAGACTGTCTGGGAAGACAGACTCGTGCAACAAATAATTAAAATGCGACAAACAATTAAAATGATCAGGTTGTCTCCTGGGAAGCACTTTTGTTTCAGCTGGTCTTTAAGTTAGACCTTTTTCCTCTTCTATTTATCTTTAATTTGCACACACTTATCCTCGTGTATGAACTTCCTCATAATCATTTGGCATGATGCGTACTTCTTGCAAAATTTCATGCCGAGCACAACGTCTTTTGTCATATCATCATCATCAATGATGGTAAAACCTGAAATAATAGAAAAACTTTTGACGAAAACAAGTATATTGATTAAAGTTCTGGCATGACTCTTCCTTTCATCCTAGTCCTTAATTATGGAATAATAAAAGCTTTTGGACATTAAGTTAATGGGCAAGGAAAGGAGGAGGTCAGCGTTAACATACTTATACCCGATTATACAAGAAAATTTCATTTTATAATAGTTGGTTTTAACAAAAGTTGGCTCAAAAACATCTTTATTCATTTTAGGTTGTAGAGGTGTGTCCAAATCATTTAATTTTATATAATTACCATAAGTGGGGTCGAATGGTTCATTACCCTCTCCTATAAGCTATGTTTTTTAATCAAGACTTTTTATCACAAAGACCCTTTTTATTATGCTAGTGGCGGGCTTAATACTTTTAAAAACAAGTTTTTCTTCCCTGACCCTTAAGGTAATCTTCCTTTTGAAGACATCAATCTTGGAATGGGCAGTTGACAAGAATGGTCGTCCGAGGATTAAAGGGACATCGTCATCCTCGGGTATGTCCAAGATGATAAAGTCTATAGGGAAAATAAATTTGCCTATCTTTACTAGCACATTTTTGGCAATACCCCTTGGTTGTTTTATGGTTTGGTCAGCTAGTTTGATGGTCAACCTAGTGTGAGAGAAAATTCCTAGACCAAGGTTGGTGTAGGTAGAGAATGGCATAACGCTCACACTTGCTCCTAGGTCAACAAGAGCTTTATTAAAACATATATTATGAATAAAACAAGGTAAAGTAAAGCTCCCTGGGTCTTTTTATTTCTGAGGCAATGTGTGATCATAAGCATCCAGAATCTTCACATCTTGTGCCTCTTTCCAATCATCACAGCCAAAGTTCCGCAGTCATCCTGGGAAAGGGACTATTTTAGACAAAATGCTCATGTGCTGCGTGCCCGATACGGCATATTGACCACATCCAATACGGCGTATCCTAAAAAAATTAGCGTTAACAGTTGAGATCGACTTGACTTGGTCTCTATGATTTATCTCCGTAGAGTTGGACAGGCTTCCTAACCCTCTTTCTTGCAAGACCTTGCTCATCTGTCCAATTCGTATTTCCAAGGTCTTAATCAAAGCTCCTTGGTTTCTTATTGCTGCATCGGTAGAAGCTCAGATCTCTTTGATTATGTTCGAGTTTTCTTCATGCCTTTTAGCTGATTCTGCCATGAATTTTGTCAGTGATTCTTCCAGGCTTGGTCTTCGATCAGGACACGAAGAGTTTCTATTGTTTTGTTGGTAGAATCCTAGCCCTGTTGCTCTATATTGTCCTCCAGGTTGATAGGGTTCACCGAACTGTGTATAGTAAGCTTCCTCTAAAGTTTTTCCTTCTTCTTTTGTGGGCAATCTTTTGTATAGTGAGGTCCCTTGCACAGTTCGCATCCGACCTGAGCAGCGTACACTTTCTCATTTACTTTCTTTATTTCTCGTCCGAGATTGTTGAGTTGGGCTTGGATAGCAGCAAGCCCGTCAAAAGTTTTAGTACTTCTGGTCCTAGAAGATGTTCCATTGTGCCATTTCTGAGAGTATTCAGCCATCTCCTGATTGGCTATTTTAGCATCACAACAGTTTTGGAAGGTATGACACCCTTTGAGTCCAGGATCTGTCGAGTTGGAAAATCGAGCGCGTTGTAAAACAAGATAACTTCCTGCATGTCGGTCAAATAATGTTGAGAACACTTCATCAGCAATTCTTTAAATCTTTCCCATGCGCGAAAAAGGCTTTCATTGGGTTCCTATTGGAAGTTGTTAATTTCCTCCATTTTCTTTGCGGTGCGTGCAGGTGCACAGTATTTGTTCAGAAACTTAGTTTTGAGGACCTCCCAGGTTGTAATTGATCTTGATGGCTGGTTCCTTAGCCATCTACTTGCAGCTCCAGTGAGGGATACTGGGAAGGCTCGAAGCATGATTTGATCTTGAGTTACTTTTGGGATGTGAAATAAGTCAACAATCTCTAGAACCTTTTTGATGTGCTCGTTTGCATCTTCGTGTTCCGAGCCACTGAAAGTATTGTCATGAAGTTCTTTAAGAAATTGCCCCTTCAATTCAAAAGGGGTATCTTGGTTGATCGTAGGCCTAGTAACGCCCGACCCATAATTTCCTCGGGTTTTGCTCATATACTGCTCCATCGTTTCCGTCATTGTTTCTCTTTCCCTTTCCTCTGATTGTTCTTTGATGTCAAAAATGTGATCGAACTCAAGTGAATTCGATTCTATGAGACTAGGTGTATTGAAAAGCCTCCTTTTTGAGCGAAATTTCTATTCCGGGTTTTCAAAAGGTAAAAGTAGTTCCTTGGTCAAACTTCTTGTCATGCACTACCTGAAACAAATGACAACGAATCAGTAGGATATGTCCTGATGAGAGGAATTAAGCGTGAAATCAAATAGATAGAGTTTTACTATTGTTACTGTATCAGATGACGAATACACCATATTCAATTAATTTGAATACGCCGTATGGGTTTGTTAAATACCGGTACGCCATATTGAGCTTACTGAATACGCCGTATTGTCTTGAAACAGATACGCCGTTTAGACAGTAAAACTCAATACGCTGTCCTGATCAAAAGGTTGGATACGTCGTATCCAACTGGTGGATACGACGTATCAGGTGATCAATCAGAACATAATACTATTTAAAACAATTAAATGCGGGAATTAAAACATACAATTAAAACACACAATGCGAATAAATACAAACAAAATTTAAATGATTAGATTACACTAAACTAATTAATTAATGGTTAGAAATACTGATAAGAATAAGGTTTAATTATTTTACTCCCCGGCAGCGGCGCCAAAAACCTGATGTGATGTCACGTAGGGTCAATTATTTGATTACCAAGTTTTACATTTATATTTAGCCGACAAACCTAAAACAACACTTTAACGAGTAGTGTACCCGGTCAAGATGGAGTTCGTGGTAAGTAGGGTGTCGAACACTAAGAGTGGAAATTTAATCCTATATTCTATCAGTATTTTAATTACTTTATTTACTGGTTAAACCTATGCTATGTACGTTGTCTAATGAAATGGGGGATTCAGCCTGAGAGACTGGCACAGGTTTGGTGATGACAAATACCAATTCAATACATAATAAACACAAAAGATGAAGTTTAGAAGATAGAAAAGCGGTATAAGCCAAATGATAGAAAACCGTATTAGCCATATTAAATCCGGTTCAATGCTGGTTTGTTTATTTTAGTGTAATGATTTACTTATCTCGAAGCGGCATATCATTCTTAAGACTTAGGCGGGACATCATCCTAAGACCTAGACACAATTAATCCTGTCACAATTAATGCATCCGCATAAAGCATCCTTTAGTTTAATTATAATCTATCTTAGAGAATTAAAGCAGTGGTGATCCTGTTAAAACTCTAGCCCAACGGGACTTTACCCACTTATTGTTTAAAGGTGTTTTATATACTGGTAGTCCACTATTCCAATCTTTATCAGTTAATTAAGAGCATGATTGCTGAAACATAAACGGGTCACCTACCGGTCCAACTAAGCTCATAATCAAAAGACAAAGACAGAACGTTATTTGTGATCCTATTGGTCCAGTAATATAAGACACGATATGGAGAGCTATCCCGGTATCTAGATTACTTGGTCCGTAACACTAGACCCAGTTGAATGATAGGTCGCATATTCAAACACATAAACAAGTATGAGGTGATAAACATAATTAAACAATCAACGATAAATTAAGAAATCGATTTTAAAACAAACCAAACATTGAACTTTCATTAAGATGGCTAATACCCGAGGGTATTAGCCCACAACCATTGTAATTATACAAGCGTAATCAAACAATTGAAATCGAACGATTAAGAGAGTAAAAATTACACGATGTCTTCTATGGAGTCGTGATCAATGCTTGACCTTTATGGCTGATCTTCTATTCTAAAATTCATCTCTGATGAGTATGGTATAAAGAATATGATATTGCACACTTAAAACTCGTTTTTGAGTCTTCTATTTATAGTTGCTGAAAAATACTCGATACGCCGTATCCAGATAGGTTGATACGGCGTATTGGGCTGGATTCCTTAGAGTGCGTGCTACGTTCGTAATAAATCTTTGATATCATTCCCAATTTACTTGATTTACTGTATCTTCGAATAGTTGTCTTCATGGATACGGCGTATATAGATAGCATGGATACGCCATATTGGGATTGCCTCCAAAGGCAACAAATCCTCCATCAATTTCTTCATAATCTGTAAGATAGGATTTGTTTCATGTCATGTGTCTAGAGCATCCACTATCAATCACTCCTTTATCCTTCAAATCTTGTTGTGGATTGCTCTACACATAATGGTAAGAAAATTAGTTTCTTTTAGGGACCCAAGACATTACTGACTTGGATCTGCCTTGTGCATCAACATAGTCAAATCTTTTAAAGGACATTGATGCACCATTGTTTCTGGAGACATGGTCTAAGAGTTTATGTTTTGGTCTCTAGACCCAATATGCTGAGGCCTTAACAACATTTCCCTTGTTTCCCTTAATAGCACTAAGAACTGCTTTTGGCCTAACAGTATTAACTACTGCATTTGGCCTAGCAGCATTAACATTTTTATCATTAACAGTATTAACATTCTTATTAATACTACTGTTATTAGCTGATGTTAATTTGTTAAAAGGCCTTCTAGCAGTTGAATATGCATTATTAATAACATTTTTCATGGGTCCTACATTATTCACTGCTGTTCTTGGTTGAACAGTATTAACTGGTCTAGCAGCATTAAGTAAAATTAGGCCAGACCTAGTTAAGACTGTTCTTGGAACCATGTTCCTTTTTGGACTAGGGTGAGTTAATTTAGAGAAATTCTGTTTGTTTACCCTTTGAACATTGGTCCAAACTGATTTTTCAAACCTTTGATTATTATACTAGTTATTGCAATCTTTCCTCAAATGTTCAAAACTATCATACACATGACAAGCTTTGTTGAACATCTCAAAATCATTCCCTAATTTTTGAGATATCTGTTGGTTCCAATTTCTATTGTTTCCTCTAGGACTAGGTGTGTTTTGCCTGTTTTTATCAACTGATATGTTCCTAGGATATTTTACTTGCTTAGTAGACTTAACAAAGTTTATCTTAGCAAAACTAGGTTTATTAAACATCTCAACAGTTTTAATCTTAGGCACATCTTCTTCCTCACTTTCAGACACCCAATCCTCAATAATTGGGGCTCCATTTTCTTTCCTAGCAGTCTTAGGTTCATTAGTCTCAACAGTAGGCTTTTTAACTACCGACTCACTAACAGACTCATCAACAAAATCATCTAGACTAGGATAAACTAAATCAGGTTTTGGTGGCATAATATCTCATACATATCCCACAAGCAATCTTTATCTTTTCTCTGAGCAGTCTTTATCCTTTTAGCAGTTGTAATCTTTCAGCAGTTGTAACTTTTATACCAACAGCATTAACTTTCAACACCAACAGTAGTAAATTTTGTACCAACAGCAGTAACTGTGTACAAGCAGCATTAACTACTTAGAAAGTTTTCTTCAATCCTCATCAGCAGTACTAAGTTACACTAGCTGTACTAACTTTACTCTAGCAGTATTAACATTACTAGCAATAGTAACTAGCAGTAGTAATATACACTAGCAGTAGTAACTTACACTTGCAGTAGTAATTAGCAGTACTAACTACTTAGCATATTTTTTATTAAGATTACTAACAACACTAATTTATGCTTAGCAGCAGTAACACAAACCTTAGCAGTCTTAACTTCCACTAGCAGTAGTAACTTTCAAACAGCATCAAGAGGCTTTTAATCCCAACACTAGGGTATGTCATCTTTATAATCATATTATTGCTATAATTAATCTTATAGGATTTAATTTCAGTTTCAAAATCATAATCTTGATTAGTGTAAACCTTGTTTTTACATGCATTGTTAGCCATAATTGATGTCTAAAATAGTGATTAGTATAGTGTAATCCAATAATTATGAAGATTATAACATAAAAGGTGTTAAGAACCTGTTTTAAAAAAAGAGGGGGATAAAAATACTGTTTAAAAACAATAAGAAAAATATCTATGTAGTTGCCTGTGAAAAAATCGAAATTTTTAGGAGAAAACCTAGAAAGTACGCCGATTTTGCCTATGAAACAGGCGCACTTGCTGCAACCTCAGGAAGTACGCCGTACTTTAACCCAAGTACGCCGTACTTTTCGTTTGAAAACGAGACAAAAAGTTTAAATAGTTGTGTTAGACATGTCCGTTGGCCATAAAAAATTTCTAACACATATTAACATGTCTTGATGATGTTTATTAATGCAGACCTCAGGTACACATGACGATGAAGCCGGTTCTTCTTCTCCCCTGAAAAGAACTCGTGTTTCCGAATCAGTGGAAGAGGCTATGCTAGGCCGAGTACACCACGAATTTATGTTGTGAGGGACCTGTAATAGAACCCTTAAGAGTAGGTATAACACCAACCTTGCTAGAATCCTACTATAAAAAGTTTACTCGCCATGTATAGTTGATTGGACGGTGTTGAACACTTTGGGTTGTAGCGATGTGATTGAAGAAATGTTGGAGATTAAGGTTTATGAGATAGGAGGAGATGAAGTGTTGTTTACTTCTAAGGCGTGGAGGCGTGCCTTTGATATTAATGAACCCATTTATACTGAGTTATGCTATGAATTCTATGCCACTTATGAGTTTAAGGAAGAGGTTACTGATGAGGAGTTAACATCAAAGAAGTTGATCAAGTTTATACTTAGGGGCCGTGCACATTCTTTAACTATTTTGAAGTTTGCTAGCCGTTTGGGTTTGTATACTAATGATGAGATCTAGGATTATGGATTTGAAACTTATTTTCATGGAGGTTTAAGAAACAATGATCACTTTAATGCTACCGAGTATTGGTTGAGCATTAGTAGTGAGGAAGAGTTAATTTTGTCTAGGAGTTTGGCAAATACAATTAGGTTTGTCAGAGAACTATAGGTTATGATAAGGTGTAGAGAACTACAGGTTATGATAAGGTGCAAAGGTATGAGTTGTGGTTGATGAGCATGTTTGGAGCTAGGAACCGTGAGGGGTATGCTAATGTTGCTTGGTTAATTGCGAAGTGGATGAAGAGGAAAGGAGTTGGAACTCAAAAGGAGAGTATGATTTGTTGTGGGCAGTTCGTGACTAAGATAGCAAAGAGGGTTGGGGTGTTGACTGAGGAGGTACTAAATGGATTGAGTGCTCCGACTTACTATAGGCTATTGGATGCTACCACCCTTAGAGAGTTGATCGGCTCTAACGAGAGGTTAATTGCTGAGGACCCCGCATTCAGTGTTCCACGAGTTGCCATGCCTAGACCCCCGCGCCTGACTATGTAATATTTATATGACCGGATGGGTAATATGGAGATACGCCAGGGTCAGTTGGAGAGAATGTCCCGTAGACAGTTGTACCATACGAATAGGTATGCAGGAGTTTTCGAGCACATAGGAGGATACCATGGAGTTCCATTGTAGGGAGATTATGCACCCTCGAGTTATGACGAGTAGTGTCGAGATGACACGAGTTTGATTTGGTGACCGTATGAGAGGTCACGGGTTTAAAAACAATTTCATAAAACATTATTATTATTATAACTATGGTGTGTAATGTGCCTTGTTGGCATTAAAACAATATCTATCTATCTCGTACTACTACTACTATTATTATTAAGTATTTTTGGATATATTGTTGCCACTATGGTATTGTGTTGTTTGTAAATTATTACAGCGGGTAGAAAAAGAAAATGTGAAAAGACCGTACGAATTCGTATATGAAGGCTATCACTTAGCCTCATACAAATTTTGGTGAATTCGTAGCACGAAGAAAATAAGGGAAGTATTATCCTATTTTACTTTTCCCATTTATCTTTTCTCTATAACATTTCTCGCATTAGGTACAATGCCCATATTAAGTATGGTGAGGGGGAGATAAATAGGAAAACAAAAAAATTCAAAAATATATAATGTATACTTATCTATGTTTTCTAAATATAAATTAGTAATAAAAAATGTATAAAAACTTAAATTTTGGAAGAAAAATGTTTTATTGATCATTTAAGCAAATCTGACTCTGGATCGATAACCTTACTAGCATATTTATACCCATTACCACTGAAAATGTGAGAAAATTTGAGCCTATTCTTATTTTAAAAGCATATGTCTTTTATGCTTGATTTCTTTGTGTATGAGTATGTCGGTGATTTGTTGATTCTAGAACTTGTGCTTGAAATCTTTACGAAATCACAGTGAGATCATGTTCGCGCGATATAGACATTTTTTGATAGAGGTAAAAACCAATTAAACCCATTGCTAGCACTTACCTTTAGTGCTAGATACCAAAAGAAAAATCATAAAAACCAATCTAAAAACATTCTCAATCGATCCGGATTCTATACACACACACACACACACACACACACACACACCACACCATATATATATAAATATAGTATATATATATATACTCTTATATATATATAGCAACACACAGAATAGGTTCAAACACACACACACACATCTAAGTAACACACCACAACTAGCAGAAGTATATATATATAGTATATATATTATATGATACTTACTATAGTTATACTCAGAGACATATATATATATGTGTAATGTGTGTGTGGTGCAGTCTGTATGTGTGTGTAGTATGCTATATTGTGTGTGTGTGTGTATATATTTATATCATAAAACTAGTATCAACTATATATATGGTCGTGTGTTGTGTATTCTGTAGTAGTGTAGTTATGTGGACTGTGGTATATATATATATATATACAGTATAGTATCTATATTATATATCGTATATATAACACCACACACATTACCATATAGAGCGCATACAATAGGAGATCTACTAGAGATACATGATATATAGATAGGTATATACATATATATATATAATTATATATATACATATATATAGTATATAATATATGTATACATTATAACTATGATATCTATATATAATACAACATATAATATAGTATATATTAATAATACATTATATGTCCTATATCTATACTCTTCTTAGGTAACATATAATACATATATAAAAAAATATTATATCAATACTACTATTATAATATTAATAATAGCGCGATACAATATACACATATATATATAATATACTATTACATATATATAGTATATAATATATTATAGTATGTATAACATATATATAAAACATAAAAAACATATATATAAACATTGAACCTTAGCCTAACCCTTGATAAAAGTTCTATGATTAAATCATTTGATGCTTTATCCGTATGTATTATTGTGCGTTAAAGTTGGTATTGCTATTATAATGAAGTGCGAAGGTTGCAAACTTCTAAGTTTGTTTGAAGTAGTGTGCTTATCATAATTATTGAGGAAAGCAAGTATCCCCGAAAGAAAGAAATAATAAGGCAAAAATAAGCCAAAAAGCAAAAAAAGGAAAGAAAGTAAGAGTATATTTGCGGATATTGTTGATAGTGATTTGATTGTAGACCTCTTTGACATATAAAACCAAAAATACCAAAATAAACCAAAAAATTCCCATGCCATATCCAATACCTATTTACCGAATAAAACCCTCTCTTTTGATGATTATGTCTGGTGCGTACGCCCCATCACATTTGTTTAGTTTCTTGTACAAGCCTATGGTAATTTAAATGAATCATGACTGTGCGTTTGAGTGACTTTTTTACTTTATTTACTCCACTAAATTGAGCGAGTGTGAATTAAAATTCCTAAAAATTCGTGAGTTGCTTAAGTCGCGTTATCTTAGCTTATGATTATTGATTTGTTTATTCTTCCACTTATAAAAACGAAGTACTTTCGCTTTGATTGCGTGAGGGCAAGCAATAACTAAGCATGGTAGGATTTGATAACGCTCCAATTATACATATAATATCCCTCGTAAATACATAATTTATCTATATAAATATATTAAATATCGTGTGTTTAGATACTTATTTCTATAATAGTTGTTTCGGGACCGAAGAATGCAAGAAGGACTAAAAACACAAAAGGTACCTGTTAAATACTCTAACGGTCATCAAGAGAAGAATCTAACAGTAAAATAAAAGAAGTATTAAATGAAATTTTGCCAAGTGCGGCACACTTTTACTAAAGTGCGGCGTACTTTAGAACGGGGAGAGAGAAATTAATGCAGGTCTAAGTACGCCACACTTTATAATGATAGGGTGTAGTACGACACACTTTTTATAAAGTGCGGCGTACTTAGACCTGCATTTACACAAAAACCATTAATCATTTGCGTTGAAGTAAAGACTCTTCACTATCTCTTAACCCACGACCAGAGGTGCTTCCTAGCCTATATAGAGGCATATTCTCAGGGTTTTATACACACATTTACACACAATCAACTACAACAAAAGAATCAAGAAGTTAGAAGAAGTTTTTGATGATTTTGGTTGAACTTGCTCTAAGTTCATCCAATCCCAGGTTATAATTCATCAAGAAGAGCAGAAGTGAAGTTATATCTTAGACTATAGGTTGCTGTGACAGAGTCGTTTGTGGTTTCCGAATATTACTTTGTTATAATACCATTTTCGAGGAAAAACTCTTTCAAAATCATCAATATTCGTTTATGAAGTTGGTATAGATCTTATTTCCCTTCTTTAATAAGATGTTTACTGAGTTTATAATGTTTGTTATGTGTTTCATTGAAATTAATATGGAGTAGTCATTTGAGTAAAATGAAAGTCGTGATATGAACATGTTACATACTAATGTTTATGGTAATAATAATATTAAACTTGATATTGGAATACTTGGATCTTTGTTAATCGTTTGATCTCTCATGTAAAATGGATATAGGTCGAAAGACTCCATCTTTATGTTTGATTTTACGTTGTTTGTCTATGACAATTCGATGCTTGTATTGTGAGAATTGACTAGTAAAACGTTTTGCATTGTTTAAATAGTATTAAAACCCACGACTTTGGGCTGCCGTTGATTTGCTAACGGATTTCTATCCGTGTTCTTTTTCGGCTATCCTACTAATAAATAGACTATAGTAGATATGAGATGATCCATGA
>BQNB010112761.1:11129-22086 GCA_026074375.1 Tanacetum coccineum | reverse complement strand
TGGCAGGTGGCCATGATTTCAATGAGAATAAAAAAGTTCTACAAAAAGACAGGTAGAAAGCTATAATTTGATGCCAAGGAATCGGTTGGTTTGATAAACCAAAGTTGAGTGTTATAATTGTCACAAGACAGGGAATTTTGCTAGAGAGTACAGAACAAAGGGAAATCAAGATAGTAAGAGGAGAGATGCTTGAAACTTTGGGAATAAGGATAAAGAGAATGGGAGAAGATCTGGTAAACAGGAGGACTCTAAAGCTTTAGTGACTATTGATGGAGAATGTGTTGATTGGACCAGTCACTCAGAAGAAAAAAGATTATGCTTTAATGGCTTGCAACAGTTCAGGCTCAGACACAGAGGTAATTTCTTGTTCAAAAGAATGTAAAGAGTCTTATGCTGAACTTAAAAACTGTACGATGAACAAAGAGCACAACTCAGCTTAGGAATCAGATGATGGCTTATTTGAAACATGTTGGAAACAAGAAACACTCAGACCTGAAGAACAAAACTTTTGAAGAAATACAAGCTTTATATGAGAAAGTGAAAAGGTTTGATGAAAGTTTCACTGCTGGTGGTTCCACTGAGGATGAAAGAAAGATTAAGGAGATGAATGAAGGAGCAAAAGATATTGAACAGAAGAGATTAAAGAAGAAGGTTGATAAAGAAACTCCAAAGAAAGAAGACACAACAAAGGTACCTGCTAAGGTAGATGTGACAGAGCAGGGTATAAAGAAGAGAAAAGTGGTCATATGAAGATGTTTGCTAGGAAAAAGAAAATACCACAACCAGATGTTGATAGTGATGATGAACACAGAAAGTGCCTAAAGATTGTTACATTTGAAGGTACCATAGATAGTGAAATAATGGAGAGAAAATCTGTCATTGCTAGGTTGAACAAGGTATCATCACCAGATGGAGACTATCTTGTTATTTACAGAGCCAATGGGAACTTCAGGGCATTCAACTATCTGTTGAAGGTACTTCATATCTTTGACAGGCAAGATTTATTTCACTTGTATGAATTAGTGATGAAGCAATACTCAAAAGTCACAATGGAAGGAATTGAGTTGATTCTTTGGGGAGATTTAAAGATAATGATGGAATCCTCAAAAGAAGAAAATGATCAAAGTAACTTCTGGAATAATCAACAAAATTAGGAGATTGTCACATGGAGATTATATGAAGCTTGTGGAGTTTACATATTAGAGCTTGAAGATGGGACAGTCATTCATATGTTGGTTGAAAGAAGGTATCCTCTCTCAAAGGATTTGATGCAAAGGATGCTTGATTTTGGATTAGAAGTTGAGATAGAAAGTACTGTTGCATTAGATTTGATAAGATTCATTAAACAACAGCTGAATGAAGAGTAAAGAAGAAATGGAATTGAGAAGGGTTTGAGTGTTGGCTAACCACCACACAACAAATGGTCATCAGTTCACCATGCTTAATAGGCATAAGAACTGGCTAGTCCATAAGCAAACGGCTTGTGGTAAAGACTTCTCAAATCCGTTTATGGTTGACAATTTACCAAAAATTGTAGGGTTCTCAACTCACCTTGCTTCATGGTTAAGAGTTGGCTAGTCCAGGATCAAACAGTTCTTGGTAAAGACTACTCAAATCTGTTGATAGCTGATAGTTTGCTAAAAACTATATGGTTTATCAATGCACCATGTTATGGCAATGAAGCATTGGCTAGTCCAAAAGCAAACGGTATTTGGTAAAGACAAATCAATTCCGTTGATGGTTGACAGTTTACCAAAAACTGTATGGTAATTAACTCACCATATTTTTGAAATAAAGAGTTGACTATCCCAGAGCAAACGGCTACTGGTAAAGGAAAATCAAATCCGTTTATGGCTGGTAGTTTGCCAAAAACTACAAAGCCAACTTAGTTGGATTGTTGCTGAAAAGATGTTGCTGTGTTGCTGAAAAGATGTTGCTGTTGAAGACATGTTGCAGAAGGATAGCAAAAGATGTCAAAGAAACTTTAAGATCAGATCAAGATTTGTCAAAGTGTTTGAATACATCCTCCATGAAGTTCAAGGAATCTACACCGAAGAAACATGAAGTTAAACAAGTTCAACAATCATGTTTAGGGGAGGATTGTTGGGAAATATACATTCTTAACTTAGTACCATTAGTTATATACTTAGTACCGCTAGTTATAGTTAGTACTGACAGTACAAAATGTTAAGTACTGTTCAGATAGTTAGTACCGTTAGTATAAAATAGTTAGTACCGTTTAAGAGATATGTATGAGATATTATAGAAAAAGATATGTATTATCTTTTACGCGTTTTGTAAGCCTGTTAGGGTTTTCCTTGGTCTATAAAAGGAACCCTACGGCATTAGAGAGATGACACACATTGATAACACACAGATCTCATCTCATACAATCATAGTTAGTAATCTGTAATCATATTAGCAGATTAATAGAAATCAAAGTTTAGTATTCATTATTCTTCTTAATACTATTGTGTAGATTCCGAATATACAATATATTCATTAAGTCATGTTTCACTATATCAATCTTAGTTAATACAAGTTGGCTATCACCCTTAGCAGGCTGCAAAGATCTGTTCAGTTTGGTACTCACATATTTTTTCGGTGAGAAAAATCTGTGGGTAAAAGCGGTTTGTGTAGTATTTGTTGTAACTTGTAATGGTGTACGAACTAGAGGTTATTTGGAATTTTACTCCCTTTGTAATTCCACTTTTACCTCGCTCAAATTTCTACCATGCATGTATAGTATAATTAAAAATCCAGAATAGCACCTTCACATTTACTATACATACAAGGTTGGACAATTTCCTTACAAAACCTTTGACATCACATATCAAAGTGCGAGAGATGATTTAATTCTCGTCGCGATGGTATGTTTCGTTTTGCGTAACGATTAACGGTTTGTGAGATATTTAATTTAAAAAAAAGGTGAAAAGTGAATTTTATTTAATTTGATGAAAAATTGAGGGCTAGTTCATTGGATCTTTACTAAATTATGGGTATATGTTGAACTTTTCTCGTATGATACATATGAATGTGTATGAATGAGTCTCACTCAAACATATTAAAAAAAATCACTAGAGGTTTGAATTAGATACTCTAAAAATGCTACAACAACCTATTTCCCTCTTTTTCCTTGTATTTTCTCTTATAGTATCCCTCATAACAGTTTCTACCGCAAACTCTAACATCTATATTGATTGTTCACCAATTTCTTTTGCCTCGATGACTCCCTACGATTCAAATGTAAACTCACTATTCTCGTCCTTAGCCGACTCAGCCTCTTTATGTAATTTCAATAAATTTGAAATTTCCCCTCCAGGAAACTCACAGTGCGATGATGTTTATGGCCTGTTCCAATGTCGAGGCGACCTGAACTCAGCCGAATGCAAAGACTGTGTGGTTGACTCTCTAAGTCAACTCAAGACAACTTGTCCAGTTTCGACTGGTGGAACCATACAATTAGAAGGATGTTTGGTGAAATATGACAATACATCATTTTTTGGTGTTAAGGACAAGATGGAGGCTTCCAAGAAGTGTGGCCCATCCGGTGGTTCTAATTCAGATGTTTTGAGCAGCATAGATAATGTTTTGTCAAATCTGATTTCTGAGAACAACCAATACTTTCGTAAGGGAGATTTTGGTAGCATACGAGGTGTGGCACAGTGTGTACAAGATTTGAGTTCAAGTGATTGTCAAGATTGTCTTTTAGAGGCGAGCGGGAGGTTGAGATCTGAATGTGAGTCCTCGACTTGGGGTAATATGTACCTAGGAAAATGTTACATTAAATACGCAACTGACAACGGTAAGTGTTTGTTCCAATATCATCTCCATCACCGTGTGATGGTGGTACGATGGTGCAATTCATTTTTATGATCATACTACATATAGTAAAGTAGCATTGACAGAAATAAAAATCATGGATTCAGGAAACAACAAAAACAATTGTAATAATTGTTGCAATCAGGAAGGTGGCGAAGAGATGACAGTATTACAGTGGATATTAAATGCTATAAATCCATTTGTGAGTGCAGGTGTGAGTTATTTGATATCAAAACTGTTCACAAAAAAAGGTATGTTATCTCAGTTTAACAAGATTGTGCTAGGAGCTATTTGTTGTTATTGCGTTTACGTATCTAACTCATTTGTTTATACTATCTTTCTTATGTTTCACTTGATGGATCCTCAGTCGAGGTAAAAGTATATGAAGCGAAAGATGATTCACAGAAAGCCTTAAATATAGCCAAAGGAGTCGAAAAGGAAGTAAAAGTAGAAGAAAAGAAAAAGGAAGAAAAAAGAGAAAAGAAAAAAGCCGAAGCAAAGATGGGGAGTCCTCACTATACAACACAAATGCCTACTCCCTATCCATGTCCATGTCCTTACTCTGTTCCTGATTTTCACTACTAAGACAAAAATGTAACTTTACTTTGTATCAGTGTACAAATTTGTCATAATTTGTGTTGGTACCATTCTCAACCCTTCAGTTTATTCTCTTCTAGCATAACATATCATACATATTAACCCGAACCATTATGACCCTTTCATTTTGCCACCTCTAGCATAAAGCAATCAAATTAAAGAAATACTGACAATCACAAAAATAATTGGGCTCATATTTGGAAAATATGATATCAGAGTTATCTGATTTGGTTTACTGTTTGTAGTGTCAAAATCAGCTACTATCTCATACCAAACAAGATGTATATATGATGAATTGAATATATATATATATCGCATAACATTATATTCAACTTACTAATCAATCAATTTTTTTTCTAATTTTTTCTAAAATATAGTTAAGACAAGAGTAAATGACACAAAAAGGTATTCAACTTAAGGGTCATTTCTAATCAAGGTATCAAACTTTTTTTCTTGCATAAAAATGTACCTAACTTATTTTTTTTGCCAATTTGGGTATTTTCGTTAAATATTTAACGATCACCTATTAAATTTTTAATTGAAACCCTTTACCAAAAAAAGAAACAATGAACAACAAAAACTTCAGATATTGCGAGTCATAGTAGTAATTTTCAGATAGAGGATTAGTCTTAACCTGTAATACTTAGCATCTGGGAATAATAATAATGCTAATGCAATAAGCATATAATACTTTTGCAAATTAAGAATCATTTGACAACTATACTGATACATATTTAGACTGTAATATAGCCATAAATATAAAGAAAGTTAAAATGATTGATGTTGAGCAGTACTCTATGGAATTAAAAGCTCTATTCTTATTACTTCATTCTTGATATTCTTTGTGCATTTCGTGAATAGCCTGACATTTAGAAGTATACGCACACACAACACATACGTGTTTTGTGCATTTGTATAATTTTCGTATATATAGTAAATCTGGAAAACAAGTTCGAATCAGAAGTCAATCCACATGTTTAAAGAGTAATTACCCTTCGGTGGTGGGGAGGCTTGGTGGTGGTGGTAGCGGCCGGTGGACTTGAATTGTAAAACTTAACGGGTGATCGTTAAATATTTAACGAAAATACCTAAATTGGCCAAAAAATAAGTTGGATACCTTTTTATGTCAAAAAAAAAAATACAGTACTTTGATTGGAAATGACCTTTAAGTTTGGTAACTTTTTGTGCCATTTGCCCTTAAGACAAAGGTTTTTAGAAAATGGTGTGCCAACAGTTGGTGTTTAATGTGAAGACAATTCTCAAGACAAAGTCATGCTAAAGTATCAGTTTCAACTAAAATACTTACTAAAACAATAGTAGAGATTTAGGAAAACCAAAAGTTTTGTAAGAAAAATGATAAAACACACATTCCATACTGAAATTAGGGTTTAACTATAGTCCCGAAATTTGAAGTTGGATTCAACAACCATCTGCATTTCGTCAGCAATCTAGCGAGTAACCAATTTTGCTTGAGATTCATCTGCCTTGTTAGGAGCTTGCTGAGAAAATTGTTCTACATCAACCATATCATGGAGTTGCACAGGCTGAAATTATCAAGAGAACATATGTGAGAAAGAAGTATTACAACAAATTAAAGTATCATGATTTAGCTAAATATGCATTGTTTGCACTCACCGCGCCTGCTTTTGATGATCCAGGAGCTTTTGCATTCTTAGTAAGATGATTAGCATTATTTGTGTAAAAGTGCATGTCATCTATAATTGAGTAACTGTTGCTATCAGACGTGAAGAAGAACGATCATGTAAAATATTTTAGAATATTATCCTTTCCGGTATCCTTTTTGGCAGTAGCGGTGATTACTCTGTGCAAGTGGGGCAGCCGCACAGGGCATCATTTTTGAGGGGCCTGCAATTTAATATATGTCCATTAGTATTTATACATGTTTAAGTATTTCGTGTTTTGCATTTTTATCGCCCTTTTTAAACACTATCCAACTTGTCTAATAGAGACTCACACCATGCATCTTCTTTTCTGGAGTAAGCTTTATTTGTGCTTTGGTAATACTAATATCTGTAGTTAGCTTTTTATTTTTCATAATACTTGAGCTTTTCGTGATTTATGGGGGCATCATTCATAGTTTCACACCGGGCGGGGGCCACCCAAATCAATGGGACTGCCTGGTTTACTGGCTAAGTAGCATCAAAACTAAACGAAAATGAACATAAAAAGCATCTTAGAGAACACTAGTTTAATCAGGCTAGAAATTTTAAACAAAAGGTTGGTTAAGATTTAAATATGAAACTACTTCCGAGTTCCGGAAGAGTTTGCACTAGCTAGCCATGCATAATGAATAGAGTATCGTTCTCTATTAATCACGCATTCATTTCGCAGCACTTGACAATTACAAGTAAACTCAATTTACAGACTATAACTAATTAATCTTGAATCACTAATTTCAAGCTCAATGTACAAAAAACATTTGGTTTAGTAGTATGTGAGTTGTTCACCAACTTAAAGGTTGTGGGTTCAAGTCTCGCTAGAGTCATTTGTGAGATATGTGGTATAGGTATAAAAAAATGCCGTTAGAAAAAAAAAATCGAGCTAAATGTATGGAAACTCATGGGTAGTGCACAACTGCACATAAAACTAAAATTAGTACAGACAATGGACAAAGACAATTGGTACCTGGCTCAATGGACTAAAGTAAAGGCCATCAAGCCAACATTCTTACCGCAAATAATGAGGCTCTAAAAATAATTTATGTTTCCCGCTCTTCGTATCTACTTGCCAGTTGCCACATATGTGTGGAATTGTTTTATTTAGTTTTTGTAAGCAAAACATATCTCGCCTAAATTTTATATTTAAACAAATCTAGCAAGGTGGGGTAAATTGTAACTTCGGGCCTTTTTAAAAAAAAATGAAAATTGTTGTAGATTATGCCTCAAACAGGGATAAACAAAGGAATTGATGTTTACTTTTTGGTAGAAAATTAACAAGATTCAACATGTATCAAATTATGGATCCAACGTTCCTTTTGAATCTCTCTTTTTAATATAAGAATTATTCTTTGAAGCACAGTGAAAGTATACGCCATCGATTTATTACTTGTCTTTCTATTATCAACAACCACGATAACGACAATACCCAATTTGCTAGAGTAAGGTATCGAAGAGGCGCGATGTAGACAATAATTACAAGACTAAAATGATATACAAAAAATATTATGAAAATTTGTGTGACTGAAGAGGCTTATCTAACAATGTAGCATGCCATACAATCACAGAGTTATGATCAAATAAAAAGTTTTCTTAAAATAAGAAGGATAAGAAGTAACTATAATCGCACATCCAAGATGCACCGACTTAAATTAGATGCATCTCTATAATCTTAGATGCATTATAACGTATCATAATGTGTTTTCTAGCTTTTTATTAGATGCATATACGTATATTAGATGCATTTTATTTTTTCTCTTGTTTTTTGTTCCTCTGCATGTGCCAAAATTATGAAAATCATTTTGCACCATCTACACATCAAATTAATGTTCGAAACTCAAAATGGTGCATCTAAATGAATAGAAATGCATCTAATGCAAGTCGTTGTGGTTTTGGTTACTTCTTACCACTTCTTATTTTAATTTACTTCTCATTTTATGTAGCAAACTTATAATCAACTATTTAGCTCATTCCACCTGAATGATAACGATATTCTCGTATATGTCCATCTAAACATGATTGAGATTCAAATATTAAACCAAATTTGCATTCTCTTTTAACATACGAGGCGTTTTTAAACAAAATATAAAAAAAACAAAAAAATAAAAAACCGTGCGTTGTCCACCGGACTTGTTTTTTGAAAAATCAAACTTTTACTTATGTAAAGCATCGTATAACTTGCATTACGAACATTTTCCGATATTATGTTGTTGATCTACTATCAACAAACAGAAAATTAATCCTATTAAAGTCACGAAGAGTCGAAGACTCATCTGCACCAATTTCAAGTTATTGTAACAAATTTTATGGGTTGATGTTGGTAATTTATTTTTTCTAGTTTTGTTTATCGTGTTATTGTTTTTATCACATTCACTTGCCAGTAATGTTGCGGCCTGATTTACTTAAGAATTTGAGATGTAACATGAGCTTAGAACAAGCAAAATTACCCGCGCGTTGCTGTGGGCATTAATTTTTCGCGCAGTCTTGCGGGTTATTAATTTTTTTTTATTTTTTTTTTGCGAATTTTTTTTTTTTTGATCTCATAGTGTAAAATGACACCATTTAATGCAATTCGAAAATGTTTGCGCGAGTATTTTTTTATCTGAATCAGTCGGTACTTTTGTAACATTTTTTTCCTCTATTTTGTGCCAACAAATTTTTTTTATTTTTATTTTTAAAAAGTAACAAAACTAATTGGGCCGGCCCAAATTTTATGCTATTTTTTTGGGCTTCTTTTTGGCCCAGCACTGTAGCTACAGTGCTTATGATGAACAGTGGAATTGGGAGATCTCAAATTTTTTATTTTGTGCGGGTTTATTTTTCCGGTCTTATGTTTAATAGTGCGGGTTCACTTTTTCAGTATTATGTTTAGTATTTTGTTTTTTTTCTTATATGAGTTTATGTCCCGCTCGTTGTTCCGGGCCATTAAAGATTTTTTATTATTTTTTTTTTTTTTTTTTATTTTTTCTATTTTTTTAATTATTATTATTTTATTATATTAAGAACATATACATGAGATCCTCACACGCATTTAAACCAAAACAAAGGGTATTTTTTTATCTGAATCAGTCGGTACTTTTGTAACATTTTTTTCCTCTATTTTGTGCCAACAAATTTATAAAAAAAAGTAACAAAACTAATTAGGCCGGCCCAAATTTTAGGCTATTTTTTTTTGCTTCTTTTTGGCCCAGCACTGTAGCACTGTAACTACAGTGCTTAGAATATTGGGCTAACATGTCTAAATTTTTAATTGAGTTAAGTACATTTTTTGTCCTTGTGGTTTGGTGCTGTTTTCATTTTGGGTTCAAAATTCAAAAAAGTTTTGATTTTGGTTCAAAACACATAATTTCGTTTCACTTTTGATCCAAACTCACGTTGACCGCTAGTTTGACCTGTTTAATTATATAAAATGACTAAAATAACCACATTCTTATTTGTGAAATTACTAAGTTGCCCTCATCTTTATTTTTATTATTATTATTATTATTTTTATTATATTAAGAACATATACATGAGATCCTTACACACATTTAAACCAAAACAAAATATGTGTTTTTTTCTTCCTGCTACGAGACACTACAAACAAAAACACTAAACAAAATCAAAACAAATCACACCCCTTTGGTTCATGATCTGTAACATTAAGAATTTCAACCACAAACCCACCACCACGAAATCCCATCTCCATCGCCACCACCAAACCCTCATTACAACAAAGTTAAAATTGTGATTTGAGTTGAAATACTAAGGTTAGGGTTTTTTTTATTTTTGTAAGATTTAGGGGTTTTGGATTTTTGTTTAAGTTGAAGATAAATATTGTTGTGTTATTGTTTGAAGGGTGTTTGGCAAGAGATTGAGGAGCAGAGGTAGGGATTAGGAGGTGGCGGTGACGTGCGGCTGGGGTGGTTTGCCGGAGGTTATGGAGGTTTGCCAAAGATAGTGGTGGCTTCCGGTTTAGTCAGTTGTTGGACTTGTGTTTGGAAAGAAAGAAATACTCAGCCATGAAAATCTGTGTTTTAACAACTTTTGGATCTAACTAACTTTCAGATCTAATTGTGTTTGTTATGGTTTTTATTGTTTGTACATATTGAGGATTTTTTGTTTTTGTTTCAACTGAAGAAATTTGCTAAAGAGTAGTGTTGGGTGGGGGTTTGGAAGGCAGTGCGGTGGGAGCGGTGGAGGTAGGTGGCGGTGGTAAGGGTTTAGGTGGTGGATATGGTGGTTTATGGTTGGTGGAGGTACTTGTCTTTATGAAGAGAGAGAGAGAGATATGGATAAGTGAAGAGAGAGATTGAGATGTGAGTATGTGGAAAATAAGAAACAGTATAATGAAAAAGAAAGAAAAGACATCTACCTACTATATAAAATAAGCTTTATGTTTATAAGAACTTATCTTGAAAATTAAATCTTAAAAAAATAACACCTGTCCCATCATGAATAATCAACGGCTCCCATTATACTTCGTCTTTCAGCAATAAATGCAAACAAAAAAAACCATAAACAATCTCAAACCAGTTACATAACATACCGACGATTTTATGTTTTTCCTAATCCAATCAAGAACATCTACCACAAATCAATTGAATCAACAACACAAACCACAAAAAAAGATTTGTGATGAAACTAATCGAATCCTTACTCATCAAACAAAATTGAAAACCATAATCTAAAATCCCAATTGATGATGAATAAATTAACAAAAGAATAATTGCTTTTGATCCCATACCAACACATATCCCTAACAAACACGTATACAGATTATTTTTGCAATCTAATTTTTGTTTTATTTTGAGGATTAAAAGGGAGCGTGTTTCGATGGAATAGGTGGGTCGATTATTTTTGGCAAATGATTCCAGTGACCC
>BQNB010112760.1:926-22086 GCA_026074375.1 Tanacetum coccineum | reverse complement strand
AAATACACTAAAAACCTTTTAGTGCACACCCTCTAAAACACATGAAAATTTTAAGTGCACACTCTAATCAAATAAAGAAAAAGAAGAACAAGCACTACTCATGGTCAGGGGCGGACCCACCTTATAGCACGGGTGTGCACGTGCATACCCTGCGATTCGACGGGTTAGTGTAATTTTTTTTTAAGTAATAACATGGAATGCATGCCTTCAAAGTTGAGTGCATACCTTATGTTGAAATCCTAGGTCCGCCGCTGCTCATGGATGTTTTGAAAATGGCAGCGATAGAGACGTAGAGTTATAATGAAGGAGGAGGTAGTGAGGCTTTGATCTATGTGAAAATATATTATTATCTAAAGAAAATGTGCTTTCATAATTTCATTTACAGCCAAAAGTTAAGATTGAAGCATAGAATTTAGAAATTGTGTTTTCCTTCTAATCTTATCCAAACAACACCAATGACGTCCAAAGTTTAATTAAAGTTCTCTATTTCAATTAAAACTCCACGCCTAATAACTCAAACTTTTGACAAACCATATCATCTTTAATATATACGATTCAAAAAACGAAAAATGACGGCCCTAACCCAATTTTCCAAACCACCGAAAAAAACCCGACCCAGAAAAAAAAGTAACCAAACAAACTTTTCTTTTTTGAATAAACTCTTGCTAAACAAAATCTGATTAACTACTCGAAATCCTGGATCGCCATGATTGGTCGAAAACTCAAGGCACAAACAATGAGACTAGACAGAAGGTCCTTCATGACTGTAAATTTCTTTTCATAAAGGATACAAATCTATCCTTAAGAAACCTACAAGAGATGTAGAAGAAGGCAGAGATTGTCTTATGTCACACCAATGTGACTTTGGTGAGACTTTTGTACCCACAGCAGTTTATAAAGGGAAAGAAAAATTGGAGCATTTTGGAATAAAGTTAGAGAATATAGAAGATGAGAAAGACAGCCAAGTTCTACATCCTACACCAATCCAAACACACGATTCAAAAGGCCAGTATTTGCAATCAGCAAGCATAGGACCATCCACTTCAAAGATCTCGGACAAAGAAGACTCATACAACAGCACAAGTGATGACTTTACCATCATCACTTGAAGGACAGACAAGGAACAAGAATGGAAGACATCTCAACCTTATGATCTTAGGGAGGAGACTGTTGGAAATTAAGATCATAGGTTTTCTGCTGTCTTTATAGAAAATAATGTAAACTTAGGATTATGTATTATTGTAATATAATTGCAGGCCCAAAACTTGTATATAAACAAGCCTGCACGTTTTAGGATGTCTGGGCCAAAGGCCAACAGACATATTGACAGTTATAGTAGTTAGGAAAGCAGTTATACATGAAAAGGTATATCTGTTGGTTCAAGTATGAACCATCACACCTTTTCATCATGACTCTTCACTTTGTATATATATGTAACATTTGTAAGACAGAAAAAATCATCAATAATACAAATCGTTTTAGTATATACTTTGTATCATTATTCTGTGCTTTTACCATTTTTACCCGTTTTGCATTCTAATCCCAAACACCCCTTCCTGCAAACCAAACTATGGTAAACACCAATTCTTTCTTAGAGGCCAACTGGTCAAGTCCAAACTTAGGCCTTGGCTATCCTAACAGTTGGTATCAGAGCAAATCTGGGAGGCCAATGAGAAAGAAAATACAACAAGACTTTATCCTAAGACATATGAAGAGAGAGAAAGAAGCAAGGCTGGGTAAATGCATCAAGCAGATAACAAATGATTGCAGAAACATGTTAAGGAAGAAACTTGAAGAGATAGAATTATATAATTCTACAATCTCTCACAACAAATACAAAAGGCACAGGTGTTTCCTGTGCAAACAAAGAGGCCATATCCAAAAACTTTGTCCTGAGAAGATCGAGGCGAAAGATGAAAGGGCAGAAACTCATACAAGAGAAATTGCAAAGGAACCAAAAGAACTCCCCAAACCAACAAAGCCAAGTGTGGAATTGAAGTACCCTGAGTGCATTCACTTTCAGACAAAAGGCATACTCAAAGGCACTGATCAAGGCCAATGGGACAATTTCTGGTACTTGAGCAACAACACAGATAAGCATCTATGTTACAAATTGAATTCCTTCTGCAACATTAAAGAAAATTTTATGGTGAACAAACTTGATGATCAAAGGAAGTTTTTGTTTACATATGGAATAGGTGAAGTGCTAATTAAAAATGATGGCCAAGGATACTTGATACTAGACGATTTTTAAGATCCCTAATTTTGCGAACCCTAATTTCGCACAACAATCAAGGGAACTTAGTGGTTCAGAATCACAATAGTAGAGATACCAGGTCGGCTAAACCGGTCATTACAATCGGCGGATTACCACCACAAGGAAAAAAAGAAGAAGATCCAAAGGTCTTCAACAGAGAGGTTATCTCCCAAAAGGAGAAAAAGAGAGGCGCAGTTATACTAGCATCGAAAAAAGGAAAAAGAAAAGGGTCACTGGGTTTATAAGACCCATCAGTGTTTCAAAATAAACAATTTAACCCCTCCACCCTTTTATTATTTACAATCCATACCAGTTTTTTTATAGATATAGTTTTATTTAAGAAAAGTTACTCCCTTAGTTATAAGTTAGTATCCTTTTACTAAACCCAGTAGATCAATATAGTAACCTAGTGATTCACTACTTATTATATAAGGATAATTTAAGAGTAATTAACTTAGGTTATTCAACGAGTATATAAATCTCCAATGATAGTTTTAAGAAAAAAAACTAGTCCCCCGTTATAGTTATTGAAAGCCTGTAAGGCACAAACTAAAAGGAGCTCACCAAAAGAGAATTTCGACACACTTAGTTGTTAGATATTTATTTGGGAGTCTATACACTATCATAGAGATATGACTATAAGATAGTGGAGATAGTTCAATTAAAGAAGTTAGTACTACTAGTACACCTAAATTCCAAGGTCTGGGTCGTTATAACCCTCGAATTACTCAAACTTGGCAATACGAATGCAAGATAATTTTTGAAGCAATGGTCTTTGGGAAATGACTCGAACCGAAATTTAACAACTGAAGGTCAATACAAAGAAAGATTAAAAGCTATCGGCTTACTTCTATCAATCATTACAGACAGACAGTTGCTTAATTATTTCATAAATACAGGACTGCAAAGGAAGTTTGGGATGCTTTAAAGAAAAAGCACGTATGGAGAAAACCGATGTCCAACAGGCCAAACAACGAACACTCAATTCAGAATTGAGATGTTACAAATGAAATAAAATGAATTAGTAGATTCATTCACTACATAAGTTAACCAAGTATTGTTATTAAAGCAGCAAGCTTGGTATTGACATACGAAGATTCGTTGTCGTACGAAAAAATTATTAATGCCGGTTATCCGACAAATTCCTTCAGATTGTTGCATCTATTGAACAATACTCAGATTTAGACGTGAAGTCATTAGACGTTAGCAATCGGAAGATAAAGACATTTGAAGAAAGACTTAAAGTAAGAAGGGAAATACCATGTGGACGTCTAAGGAGGTTGAATGTTCACACGACATGAAGGCCAAAAGAAAACATTTATAGAGAACGTGGAAGAGTTATCAGTCTCGAGCCCTGAGAAAAAAAGACAAGGAACAATTATCAATCTAAAAGGAAAGAACGAGTGTCTTTTGAAGAAGATACAAGAGACAAATCTCAAGTCATTGATAACGATGTCAAATACTTGGACACTATGCTATGAAATGTCCCAAACAAAAACGCAAGAAATCAAGTCAGAGAACAGTCCAATCTTATTGAAGAAGACTTAGAACCAACATTGCTTATGGCGAACTATAACTGAAAAGAAAGGATACAACGAGAGTACCGCAGCGGAGTGCCAAGCCAACAGATATAGTTACGGAGGAGTGCAGAAAACCCACAGTGATGTTCGTGGCTTTACGTGTGTCTGGGCTTTAGTTTTTTGTGTTGTAGCTTTTTTTTTTTTTATTTTGTAGTATTTAGTTGTAGATTTTTTTAGTTTAGTTTTTTTATTTATTTTTTTTTTTTTTTAGGATGTTAGTTGTTAGTTTAGGAGTAGATTTTCTAGTTAGAATTTTTAATTTTGTTTTTTTTTTTGTTTTTATTTTTATAGTTGTTTTTTTTTAGGTTTTTTACGAATTAGGTTATTTTTTTTTAGTTTTGTTTTTTTTTTTTTTTGTTTAGTATTTTTTTTAGTTAGTAGTTAATTTTTTTTAGTTAGTATTTAGGTTGTTTTTTAGTTTTATTTTTTATTTTTAGTTTTTTTTTTTAGTATTTTTTTTTTTATTAGTTTGTAGAATTTTTTTTTTTAGATTTTTTTTTTAGAAGATTAGTCTTTTTTTTTTTTTTTTTTAGAGTTTAGAATTTGTTTATTTTGTAGTTTTTTTTTTTTGTAGTATTTTTCTTTTAGTGTTTTTTTTAGATAGTTTGTTATTTATAGGATTTTAAGTTATTTTTTAGTTCTTTTTTTATATTTTTTTTTTTTAATTATTTGTTGTAGTTTTTTTTTTTTTAGAGTAGTTTGTTTTTAGTAGATTTTTAGAAGAAATATTTAGTTTTTTTTTTTATAATATTTTTTTTTTTTTAGTATTTATTTTTTTTTTTATGATTTTTAGAGATTTATTTTTATTTGTTTTAAGATTTTTTTTATTTTTTTTATTTGGTTATTTTAGTTTATGTTTTAGAGGTTCTTATTATTATACGAGATAGTTTTTATTTTTCTTTTTTTTTTTTTTTTTAAGTTTTTTTTTTTTATTTTTATTAGTTTTTAGTTTTGTTTTAGGATTTAGTTTTTAGTTATAAGTTTTAGTTAGTTTTTTTTATTAGTAGATTGTTGTTTTTTAGATTAGTTTTTTTTTTTTGTTTTTTTAGGGGGAAAAAAAAATTTTTTTTTTTAGTGCTTAGATATTAGATTTTTTTTTGTTTTTTTGTTTGAGGTTTTAGTTAGTTAGTTTTTAGTTTTTGTTTTATTTTTGTTGTTTGTTTATTTTTGGTAGGTTTTTTAGTTTTTATTTTTTATTTAAAGATAGAATTTTTTTAGTGTTTTTAGTTTTTTTTTTAGGGGGGGGGGGGTAATTTTTTGTTTTTTTTAGAACACTAGTTAGTTTTTTTGTAGATTAGTTTTTTTGTTAGAGATGTTAGTGTATTCTTTTTTAGTTTTAGTATTTATGATTTTTATTGCTTTTTTTTTTTAGGTTAGTTTTTGTAGTTTTTTTTTTTCTTCTTTTCTTTTTTTTAGTTTTTATTTTTTTAGTTTTTAATATGTTTTTTTTTAACTTTTTAAAGTTTTTTTAGAATAAGTTTTGTAGTTTTTTAGCTTATGTATTTTTTAGAGGTTTGTTTTTTGTTTTTTTTTTTTTTTAGAGTTTTTAGTTAGTTGTTTAGATATTTATTTTTTTTTATTTTTTATTTTTTTTAGGTTATTTTTAGTTTATTTAGTATTGTTTTACTTTTATAGTAGATTTATTTTAGATCTGTTTTTTAGTTTTTTTGTCGTTTTTTCTTTAGTTTTTTGTTAGTAGTTTTTTAGTTTTTATGTTTTTTTTTTTTTTTTTTTTTTTTTAGAAATGTTAGTTTTTTTTAGATTGGTTTTTTTTTAATAGTTTTTTTTTTTAGTTTTTTAGAGCTTTTAGTTTAGTTTTTCGTGTTTTTTTTTTTTAGTAGAGTTTTTTTTAGTTTTAGTTTTAATTTTAGTTTTAGAACGATTTTAGTTTAGATTTGTTTTTTGTTTTTTTTTTTTAGTTTTTTAGGTTTTTTTTGTTTTTTTATTTTAGATTTAGATTTTTTTTTTATTTAGTTTTTTTTTTTTTTAGTTTTTTTTTTTATTTTTTTTTAGAATTTTTTGTTGTTAGTTTAGTGTTTTTTTGTTTTTTTGTAGTTTTTTTTTTTTTTTTTTTGTTTTGTTTTTTTTTTTAGTTTTTACGTTTAGTTTTTTAGTTAGAAGTTTTTATTTTTGGTTTTTAGGTTTTTTTTTGTTTTGTTTTAGTTTTGTTTTTATTTTTTTATTTTTTAGTGTTTTTAGGTTTTGTTTTGTTTTTTTTTTTTTGTTTTTTTTTTTTTTTTTTTTTTTGTTTTTTTTTTAGTTTTTTTTTTTTATTTTTTTTTTTTTTTTATTTTTTTAGGAATCGCAGAGAGTGCTAGAAAAAATCGGCAGAGAGTGCAGAAATCGCAAAGAGTGCAGAGGACAGAAGACAGCAGGGAGTGCAAAAAGAAAATGCCAAATTTGATCAATATTACAGTGAGTGTTAATGGATAGCAAGACGAAGGACTAAATGAAGTTATGTGAGACGAGACTACACAGAATTAAAGAACAAGTGGAGTTATGCGAGACTACTGCACACGAATTCAAAGATATTTGAAGATTGAAAACTGAAGATCAAGTTCTCTAACAATGAGACAAATTTTTGACTCAATGATATACGGACCCAAAGCGATTGTGATTAGGAGGAGAATGTTGGGTTACGCCCAATCTGCTGTGAAATAAAGTTAGTTATAAAGTTAGTTAATAAGGCAGTTATATTCCATTCTCGTAGTATACCTTGACAAAGTGGAGGTTGTAGCCGCAACTATAGCACCAAGTTTTTATATTCTGTTGGCTTTACCTTTTTTAAAAGTATGTAGTAGTAGTTCTAGGTTTTCGCACGATTCACCAGGAATATTTTGGTGCTTTTGGCGGAGCGCTTACTACTAGGATGGGAAGGACCATCTGTTGGTTCCGTTTTGAATCTAAACACACCCTTCATATCATCGCCTTTTCATACACAGATTGGTGGTTTTCGACTTGCAATAAGCACATTCGCCACACTCTCCATTGAAGATCGTAAGAACATGATCACCTCCCTTCATGTCATCTACACCTTCTCCTACACTCTCAACAACCCTACATATATTGATATAATTATAGAACATATAATTATGGACCAAATTTGAACAAAAATGTTTCACGACGAATTATTTTAACTTATAGCGTCAAACTTTTTAACCAACCTATTTTACCTCCACGTTTCAAGCTGTGGAAAAATAACTGAAAAGCTCAGAATAGCTGCTTAAGCGAACTTTATACTTTATGATCATGGTGTTGAAAAGTGTTTGTGTTTTTTTTAAAAACACATATAGAATTACATAAGATTTGATTTACAGTACCAAATAAATGTAGTGAAATTAGCTTTAGATGTACACATGCTTTGAAATGTGAAGTTTATTTTTCTTCTAATCTTCATTCATTATCATTTATATGAAGCAATAGATGTCAACCTTTTAAAGTGTAGGATTTTCAACATGTCATAAACTTCTTTGGTTTAGTTATTTCTAAGATGCGCATGCAGTGTGACATGAGTATATATTTATTGAAATTAAGCATATATACACACAAACGACGAAAAAGTAAACCTGGAAAGAAATTGTGTTTTAATGAATGATTGAGATAAGAGTTCAATTTGTTACCCTGAGGCTTCATGTCCAAATATTCGAGGATACACGCGCTGAGATTCATTCTGTATATAAGTAGTAATTCGTTAAATGAATAAGACAGAAACGATGAATACAAATCAGTAAAAACATCTACATACCTCGCCCTTCCAAGCACTAAGATCAGTATGACAGACAGAAGTGAAAAGAATTTTAATTCGAACTTCCATTTTTTGAGGTGGTAGAACACGGATTTGTTGAATAGAGAAAGGTTCCCCAGGACCCCATGCCACAGCAGCTTCACACATCATGCAGATTCAAACAAAATTATAACATGATCATTGAGATTACGTAGTTAAAAGATAATTATACTAATTCATTCATGCAAATGTTTTCATGATATAAACCAACTTGGCGTGCATCCTTGCATGTGTATCTTGTTTCTTTAAAAACAAGGAAACTAATTAATAATATCTAATTGACTAAGGAAAATTACTGATAAGCTAGAGAGTATGATGGTTACTTTAGACATATAGATGATATTTTGTTCCTTTGAGGGACCTTTAAGATCGCTAATATATAAACGAAGAAAGATAACACGCACACACACTATATATATAGTCTACCAAACGGAGGGGAACGTCGTGTAACAAACCTGTGCATGTGATTTCTTCGGCTGAAAGATTAGCATCTTGTCCGCCAGAGAGACCGTTCGTTTCTTGTTTTCCGTCTTCCATGATTCTGTTATTAAAATGCTGTTAGTTAGTAATAAGATGCTTTGTTTATAGTTGCTTTCTAGCATATGTTTCCAGAACGTATGTAGGGTAGGTTATTGAGTTAAATAGGGATGGCATAGATTTAATGCAACCATGTGAAGCATGCCCCGTTAAGACTTTAATGATCCAAGAGTATTTAGGCATTTCCCTAACTTTTAACTAATTTACAGCCTAGCCGCATCAAGTTGGTCCAAAAAAACAAATCTACACATTTTCATAGCAGCGTAAAGAGCTAGAGGCGTGTAAATAACATATCGTATGTTGTAGTGTGATCGAAAGGGATACCGTATACTTCTCTCACTCAGGCTGGGGATCGACCAATCTTGATTTGTTTTCTAATTCATTACAAAAGCTTGTAACAACTGCTAGAAAATCAAGTTACGCAAGAGTTCACTCAGTCCTTAATTATCCAGAATTTAAAATGAAACGAAATATTTGAACTCACGTGTTTTTTGATTGGTATCTGGTTAATATTAAGATTCAGAGTACGTACCAATATACTATGTGTCAGCATTCAAGTGATAGTGATCCCGTAACTAGAATCATTATCTTGGTCATATAAAAGACCCTTTATATAACGAACTAGCTTCTTGTTCTACCACATACTTTAAAATAATACTCCCTTCGTCCTAAAATTATTGTCCCCCGACAAAAAACACACAGTTTAATAAAAGTGCATTTATTACTGCTTTCTCTCTCTTACTTTTTGACAGAATGACAAATTTACCATTAGCTAATAAATTAAAGTGTTCTTTAAAGTTTGTAATAATAATTTCAAACAAGAGTAATATAGTAAACTTGATCAAACTTTCATATCTATTTTTAGTAGTGGACAGTTAAATTGGGACATTTCAAAAAGAAAACATGGACAATAAAAATAAGACGGAGAGAGTAATTTTTTTTGTCAATAATATTTGGATACGGTAAACATAGACAAAAAGAGATAAAAATAAATTTGAGAGAAAGAAAAGAAAGAGACACGAGATAAAAACATCATTTGTTATCCTTTAATGTAGTATTGAATATCAGAACATAATAAAGAGCTATAAAGACACAGATTGAAACGTTTCGTCAAGGTGGCCAGAACGAAAAATATTTATTTTGTATGGTTAAAATCACTTTTTTAATTCTTCTAATAGAATACTCACTACAAGAAAGAAAGGCTTTAGTCACGAATGAAAAAATCGTCATTAATAGAGGAAATTCGTCACTAGACCAGTTTAATGACGAAAATCAACGTCGTCACTTGTCCTCCGTTACAAATTTAAAAGTGATGAAATTGAAATTTGACACTAAATTAGTGACGAGCTAAAGTCCAGGGCCGTCTCGGAAATTTCGGTGGCCCTGGGCGTAACTAAAATATAGGCCCTAAAACATGTAAAATTTATATGTATGTAGTTCGAGTTATCCTAATCAAATAGAAAACTAAAATAATGTTGAGAAGAACGAGCAAGTTTATAACTATTTTAAACAATAGTTTTCTTCTATAGATTATGTACACATTATTTTTTTTTTTCCGAAATACTATAAATATAACATCAAAGATGTAAAATACTTGCAATCAATGGTAAACTAATTATCACTTCATTGCACTGTTCTGTTCCACAACTCAAGTTTCAACTAAAATAATACAAAACAAAAATTTTGATAATTCGAATGTTCGGCTATCATAAATACTATATTATTTTAAGCAGTAATAAGTTTATTATGATTAGTTCATAATCTGTACAATTCGATTCAATCAAATAGGGGACCTATAAACACACACACCTGTCTAACATCCTAAAATATTTATAAGATTGGGCTATAAAAGGTCATAATAATCTAAATATAAATACTACTGGACTTAAAGTTCTTGGTGCCCCACAAAAAACACATTAAGAAACAAACACAACACAAGGGCCAACTGCCGACACCCACGCCTAGCCTTGCTCACAACCAGCCCTTGCTAAAGTCGTCACTTAAAGATGTTGTACAACCCATTCTTAACCAATTTCATCACTAAAGTGGCTAAAGTCTATTTGATGAATAGGTTAGTATTGGGGCTCACAAGTCTGATATACATGTTTTATTTTCGGTAACTATAGTTTTGATTTCTTGACAAATTGATTCACGAAGTGTGAAGTTAATGTTAGGCAGACAAAAACCAAAGGAAGCCTTAGCTTACGTTTTTAGGGATGTTTGGTGTGGCCAAGCAGGCCTGAAACCAAATGCGTACATATATGCAAAAACCAAAAGTTAAACAAATTTTTACAAACAAAATGATACACCAAGTAAACATATATGCACCTGACCTAGTATTGTTGTTGTTCATAACCTTTATCAACTTAGGACCGGTAGAAGCAATATCGTTTCCCATAAATTGTCGATAAAGTAATTTCTCAGAAAGTAAACAAAATTGCATGTTTATGTATATATGATTGATACCAAAAACCAAAGATAGAAAAAAAGTGTGTCACCTCTGTGACATGATCATGAACACGAGGAAAACAATTATCTAACTACTCAAATGTGAAAAACGAATGAAGATATACGTAAACTACAAAATAAATAATTTATGAACACATTGTTAGATAATAGGGTGTGTGCGCGATGTGATAATTCTGGATAACTCGCTTATATCGTGTAATGATGTTCCACTTTCCGTATAAAGTATTTCGACCCTTATCAATGCATGGGTTGCACGGAATCTCTATCGGGATAATATAGGGAGTATATCAATTTGTGTTCTAGGCGCAAGAATCACAAATCAAAAAGATTAAAGGAATTGTATGTGTGTTTTCGTTCTATGTTCTAAGAGAGCAATCCATCTGATTTGTATCAGATATATATACAGGTTTTTGGTTGGTTATGGGTAGTTATAATTAGTTAAAACCAAACTGCTTTTAACCACCATGTAAGACTTTACGGCGTAACCAAAATGGTTACGGCGTAACCTCAACCCTTCACGTGTTTACGGCGTAACAACAAAGGTTACGGCGTAACACCTGCAAAACCAGTTTTAGTGTATTTCATATTAACTCAACGAGTGTGCACTCCACACTTTCCTAACTCGTATCCGAGTCGAATATGAAACCTCATTGGTCTCTAGTAAATCATCATTACCTAAATGGCTGTTGATGACACTAAAATCACCAACAAATCCCCCCCCCTCCCATTTTAGTGTAATCTTGATTTACTAAAACATATATAATGATATATGCCATTATGTTATAGCAAACATAACGAAACAAACAAATGCATAAATGAAAATGTCTTGCGATTAAATTTTCACCTTAGTATAATATACATTCCAAATATTCGAAAAATCAGGGTGTCGTAACGATTGAACCCGTCAATCCATTTGAATACCTAAAGATACTACACACATTCGTTTCTACAACACTCTAAATTTCATTTACTTGACACTTTACAAGCCATGTGTCCCAATCCATTAATGAACATATAGGAAGCCAAGTCCAAGCTTCTTGAAGTGGCAAAACTTCATGTTCACGTAGGTGGTCCCTTTTAGTCATGCCCTGCTAGCACTTTTTCAAAAGAACCATTAAAAAGGTAAACTTCAACCTAACATATAATGTCATGACGAATAACATTAATCATCTGAAAGAAATTGTCGATCAAGCATGGGTAAAACATTCAAACGACCTTCTTCATCTTCGTAACCCAACTGCGCAAGATATGGAAATCCTAGTTAAGACATGTTTGATGCCCCTTGCCCTTAAGACTCGGAATGATAGTTTCACATTTGTACATGCACTTAAGCAAGAAATGCATGCAGATTTAAAGTATGTTGAATCTTTTGAAGATGAACTTGAATCTGATAAGGCAGAATTTTCCAACATGTATGATATGCTTTTGCAAGAATGTGTGTCTAAAGATGTTATGTGTTCTTATTTGCAATCTTCATCTGATTTAGATGAGATCACTGAATTACAATGCTTATATCTTCATAAAGTCAAGGAATGTGACTGTCTTGCACAAAAGCTTTCTGAAGAACTACTGAATTTGTAAGTAAAGAGATTTAAACTGAGCTTTTATGAAGTTTTGCTAAATTAGAAAAGCACTCAATTTCTCTGAAAATCGCTTTACAACAATGTCAAGAACAACTGAAAAATGACACAGTTTGCAAAGAAAAGGCATCAAATGTATTTAAAAAAAACGTGAACAATATTTTGAAATACAAGATTTGAAAGCTCAACTGCAAGACATGAACATTGCAATAAATGAGTTAAAGAAACTTATTGAAAAATGGAAAGGAAAATTTGTGGACACTAAGTTTGATAAACCATCTGTTGTTCGACAACCAAATGCTCAAAGGATTCCAAAACCATCAGTTTTAGGAAAACCGGCTCCTTTTTCAAACTCTCTTGAGAGAACAAATTTTGCAACGAAAAAGTCGGTTTCAAAAACTAATGAGTCAGAGGGTTTATCAAAACCAGTCACTCCACAGAATTTGCCTCAAACAGCAACGCAAGCTGTAAGAAACACAAATGTGATTAAACCAGGCATGTATCGAATTGCAAGTAGTACAACACAAACTAGAGCACCGCAGCTGACTCAGACTTCTAGGAATACTAATCCTCGCGTGTCTACATCTACAGGAGTAGCTCACAGAACTAATGTTAGCAGACCACAGCCTAGGAGCAATCAAATGAAAGATAAGGTCCTGCCAAACAATAGTCAAGTGAAGTTTAAGAAGACTGAAGTAGAAGACCACCCTAGGATCTATCGTATTTCAAATCAAACAAAGTCTGTAACTGCGTGTAATGACAGTTTAAATTCCAGAACTTCGAATGTTAATGTTGTTTGTGCTACTTGTGGAAAATGTGTGTTTAATGCGAATCATGATGCTTGTGTTTCTAAGTATTTGAATGACGTGAATGCTAGAACTAAGAAGCCTAAAGTAGTGCCTACTAGTACTAGAAAACCCAAAAGTCAAGCGAACAAATCTGTTGCAACACCCCATAAGAAAACAGTTGCATCAGAATCCACTATCACAAATTCAAAGAGTTACTATAGGATGTTGTATAAGAAGACTAGTAAGGCGTGGAAATGGTGGATAGCACAACAATGCCCATCAGCATATACATGGGTTCCTAAGACAAAAAGGAAATGGGTACCTAAAGTTAGGAACGAAAGTGTGACTAAGAACGTTAGTTTTTCCATAGATAAATGTTATCAAGATAACTAATGACTTAAAACTCACAAACACTTTAGGATCCAATTTGTCCATGTTATCCATCTTCTCTAATACTCTGAGATTGTACAACTCATCAAATTCATATGTTGACTCTGGAATGCACAAAGCCATAAACGGGCAATTATCTCTGCTGTGCAATTTGTTGAAAAATACTTGGGTACCTTCATTTTGGCAATGGATGCAATTTGCTCCCAATTCTTGGTTATGGAGATTTGGTTCAAGGAAATATCATGATCAAAAGGGTTTACTACGTCGAAGGTCTCAATCACAATCTTTTCTCGGTTGGTCAATTCTTGATGCGTTTTGGAGTTGCAGTTTTTGGAAAATTTACTGTGTTTTTTGTTTAGAGATCTTCCAGGAAACAACGTACTAACCCGTAATCGTGAAAATATCTCTATATAATTCTCTTCAAGAAAAAACCAACTTCATCAACTCAATCTGTCTCATGGCTAAAGCAATCACCACTGCAAGCGGGGTTATGGCATCAAAGACTTTCCTCATCTCAACATGTATACATCAACTTGCTTCAAGAAAGATGTTGTGATTGGATCTAACCAACTCTGAAGTATGTCAAGGATCAACTATGTTCCTCCTTGTGAATGAGTAAAGCAAAACGCAGTTCATTTAAGTCAAAGACTGTTTCCAATTCAAAAGGACGGTTAAATTTTGCTTCATATTGACTTATGTGGTCAATGCGGTTGCCAAGCATAAAAAGGTAAGAAATATATTCTGGTAATCGTCCGATCGACTAACTCTAGATACACTTGGACTATCTTTCTACTTCTTAGGATGAAACACCAGAAGTTTTTTAAAAGACTTTCTCACATGATCAAAGAAATCTCAAGCCCTAGTAATTTCTGTACGCACTGACAGAGGCACGGAGTTCTTAAACAAGACACTTAATGCATTCTTTAAAGAAGAAGGAATTGAGCATCAAACTTCTACTCTCGAAACCAGGAACAGAACACGTTGTTAAAGACAAACCACACTCACGATGAGGCAGCTCGAACGATGGCTCTCGCTTCTAAACTCCCTTTCATACCTTTGGCTGAAGCAATTGCAACCGCATGCTATACTCAAAACAGATCAATCATCATCCCAACTCATGAGAAAACGGCATATCACATCATTAATGACAGAAAACCCTCAATTAAACACCTTCACATCTTTGGTTGCACTTGTTACTTAACAAGAGATGGTGAAAATTTAGATAAGATGAAAGAAAAAGGGGATCCGTGCATTTTGGTGGGATACTCCACTCAGTCAAAGGGATATCGTATCTACAACAAGAGAACAAGGTTGATAGTTGAATCCATCCATCTCAGATTTGATGAGATCAAAGAGATGTCAGAGACGTCTGTTGCTAATGACACTTCAGGCCTCGTTCCCCAACGACAAAAGGCGTCAGATTATGGCAACCCTGACCCCGCACCAGAATTACAAATTGTTTCTCTTTCAGCAGATACAACAGTTCCATCACAACAGGAGTTGGATCTTCTTTTTGGTCCTTTGTACGATGAATTTTTCAATGATGGTACTTCACGTGTCAACAAGTCTTCTTCTCCCACCGACGATTCTGCTAAACAAGACACGCTACCTTCAATGAATATTCACCCTACAACAGAACCATCAACTCCAACACATGTTAATGCTGAAGAAAACAACAATGATCAAGCAGAATTTACCAATCCTTTATGTACACCGATACAAGAAAATGTTGAGTCTTCCTCACGTAATATTGGTAATTCAAATGTGCATACCTTCAATCAACCTTAAGATTCCGAATACCATTGGACAAAAGATCACCCATTAACTCAAGTTCATGGAAATCCATCCAAGCCAGTGTAAACAAGAAGACAACTTGCAACAGATCCTGGGGGGGAAAAAATAAAAAAAAAAAAAATGTGATGTTTCGCACTCACCGTGAGAATGTTGAAACAAAAAATATAAGGAAGCATGGCTGATTCTGCATGGATAATAAGCAATGCATGAAGAACTTCATCAGTTTGACATGACTACAAGTCCCTGGGAACTCGTTGACAACCTTTGGGCAAGACGAATCCAAGCTAAAGTGGATATGGAAAAACAAAAAGGATGAAGACCAAACCTGTAAATTCGCAACAAAGCACGACTGAGCAAAGGGTTAAGCTCAGTGAAAAAAGGGTATTGATTTTGAAGAAACATTTGCTCCAGTTGCTCGCTTGGAGGCTGTTAGGATTTTTGTCGCATATCTGCACACAAGTCTTTTCCAATTTATTCCATATGGAACGTGAAAACGGCATTTCTAATGGCCATTGAAGGAGGATGTCTTATTTTGCATAACCAGACGGATTCGATGCACCTTGATCATCCAGAAAAAGTTTACCGTCTAAGGAAAGCTCTATATGGATTAAAACAAGCTCTGAGAGCCTGGTATGATGAACTCTCAAAATTCATGATTTCTAAAGGTTTTACTAAAGGTATCATTGACCCAACGCTATTCACGATAAAATACAGGGAGGACATTCTACTGGTGCAAATTTACGTTGATGACATTATTTTTGGTTCCACAAACCCTAAATTTTCAAAACGTTTTGAAAAATTAATGCACGGTAGATTTGAGATGTCCTTAATGGGGGAAATGAAATTCTTTTTAGGACTTCAGATCCACCAATCCCCACGCGGTACTTTTATCAATCAGGCCAAATATACTTTAGATATTCTGAAAAAACATGGTATGAAAAAAGGCCAAAGCATTTGTACACCAATGGCTACGAAACCTAAATTAGATGCAGACTTAAGTGGTGAACCCGTAGACCAAACTGACTACCGT
Organism: Tanacetum coccineum; assembly: GCA_026074375.1. NCBI lineage: Eukaryota > Viridiplantae > Streptophyta > Magnoliopsida > Asterales > Asteraceae > Tanacetum > Tanacetum coccineum. The sequence continues at coordinate 5,877 of BQNB010112760.1, read as the reverse complement.
AGCAAAATCGAGTCACTCATGTATCTGACATCTAGTAGATCAGACATAGTGCAAGCTGTATGTTATTGTGCAAGATATCAAGGTCAGACCGACTGAAAAACACCTCAAAGAGTTAAAAGGATGTTTCGATACTTAAGAGTACCAATAACATGGACTCTGTAATCCGAAGGTTCTGGCTTTAAACTAACAGCTTTTTCTGGAGGAATACAGTTCCTAGGTGATAAGTTAGTCAGCTGGATGTCAAAGAAGCAAGACTGTACTGCAATGTCATCCGCAGAGGCTGAGTACGTGGCGTTATCTGCAAGTTGTGCTCAAGTAATGTGGATGAGGACACAGCTTAAGGATTATGGCTTCAACTACAACAAAATACCGTTGTATTGCGACTCTCAGTCAGCCATAGCAATCTCATGCAACCCCGTGCAGCACTCCCGTACCAAGCATATCCATACTCGGTATCACTTCATAAAGGAACAGGTTGAAAACGGTATAATTGAATTATACTTTGTCAGAACTGAATACCAATTAGCTGATATGTTTACTAAAGCCTTACCCGAAGATAGGTTTCAGTATCTTGTCAGGCGAATTGGTATGAGATGTTTGACTCCAGCAGAACTGGAGGTTCTGACAAAAGAATCTGCTTGATGCCTCATCAAACATCAACATGTACATATTTTTGAAAAAAAAATACAAAAATATAAAATTTCAAAAAGAAAATACAAAATCAAAAAATCAGAAAATGTTTCAAAAAAAATATATATTCTCGACATGTCTCTTGGAATCGATAACATTTACGTACCTAGAAATGTTGATTAATATCGACACGGGCGTGTAAATGAAGTTCGAACAGGAGTTTCAAATGCTTTCAAAACATGTCATTTCTAATTTTTCTTGATGGCTTATGTGCAAATATCAGTACGTAACCCGGACTTCAAATAAAGGAAAGTTTATCTATAAAGATAACTTATCCTAACAACGAGAAATTCAACTTTTCTCGGTCTTGAGCTGTTCTTACAAGACATTCAAAGTTTTAAGCTCAAGAAAAAGGATAGTGTACGCATAAGTGCGCTTACCCTTAGAGTTGGAAGAGAAGTCTTCTAACATGATGTTTTTCAAAATGTTGAACACAATTTTTCAAGAATTTCTCACTGACAATTCATAATCTTTCAAAATTGTGTGTTCAACACTCCATCTTTCAAGGGGGAGTTTTTCGAAAAACAACATTTAATGAGTTTGAATACATCATATCACGACCATTCTTATGTATTCAAACCATTCCCAAAAAGTCTCTTAATAACAACAAGATAATAATGACAATTCAATAGAATAATAGTTATAAGATGACTAGGTGTTCAACCTTAATTTTATATCGATTTTACAACTTGGTATCATTGTTTTTGGTGTCAAACATATGTAAAATTGAGGGGGAGCAAGTTTATGTTCCATGTAATTCATGCTAAGTAAAAGTTTTCCCCATGGTATTTCAAGACAAATTTTAATCACAAAGTATTTCAAAAACTAAGTGAATTAGTATTTAAAATAAGGGGAGAAATGTATTTAAAATGTGATCTTGAAAATAATAAGTGATCCTATCAACTCAAAGTGCTTGATACTCTTCGAAAAAGGTTTTATGGTTACGATCTCATACCCTACAACATCTTATTTCACGACGATTCTGAAGTCATAAGGTGGTAAGGTTAGGTATTTGTCCTATGATCCAACCAGAACCGGAGGGATCTACCCAAGGACACTCCATAGTTAGAAATAGCAGTCCTTAGGTATGATTGGAGATGAATGTGTATAAGGGAAGAATGCCGACTAAGATTGAGCTAACACTGGAACAATCACAACAAGGTGTTAGTAATGACGTCTTGGTAAGCATTGAAGGGGTTGAAGAATGAAAAAGAAATGTATGGATAAAGGGTGAAAAGAAAGAAGCCCTCCACACAACTTAGGCAGAAACCGGGTCAATACATATGCTGTCAGAATCACAATGTTGATTGCTGACATTGAAGACGACATCATGGACCCAGTGATGCAATGCACAACCCTCCCTAGCCATTCGAGTTTCTCTCAAAAGAAACTTGTCTCATTTGTCACGGAGATACACACGACTTCTATTGACTCTCTCACTCCGAGTTAGTTAATATTGAATAGGTGGCAGTCTGCTCCAGCCTCCGATTACAAAAAACCAAAATGCACTAATCGAGTCTAGAGCCAAGAGATCATCAAATAAATCTCATTAGGACACATTCCATGACAAACACTTGTTGAACATCATTAAGTTCACAAGCTGTTAACAAGAGTCCTACGCATTATCCTTGTGATTCTGCCAGAACATTCAGAGTGATACTCTTTAGTATTCACAATGACGAATGGAAATCCTTCCAGTGTCATCATCAAACAGCACTGCGGTAGGTGACTTGCGAGATTCTATACGAATCAAGCTTGTGTCAACTGGATATCGATAAAGGTCCAGTAAATGAATTGACGACATAATCAGAAAGATAGTAACTATCTGATTCACTCTTACCGTGTTGTCTGCTTTGAGATGTTCCGGTAATGAGAACTAGCAAGCATGGCAAATCTAATACATCTGTGTTAGAAGACCCTACGCTTTGAGCTGGAAACCCTGTCAAGGAGATTCTTTGAATCTACCTGATCACAGGTATAGTATTTATACTGTAAAACGGTCCTACGAAACCGGAGGTTAATCTAACCAAATCCGGACGAATGACAAAGCCATATTCATCCACTCGCTTTATTGCTAACTGTTTTATTTCAGGATACATAAAGATGGAGATGGTGATGCCTCATTCCAGCTGAAGTCGGATTCATTACCACATGCTCATGATCAAACTACAAAGACATTCCATAAGCATGCATCGAGATCAAATTCATGAAAGTCAAGAATTAAGACAAAGGACTTCCGTTACAAACTCTGTTATAAAAGATCTTACCTTCAATGATATCCAAATCTATCAAGGGAGATTGTTAGCAAGCTTTCAAGATATGCAAAGTATGAGATGTCTCGGTCAAGACATAAGATCGCAAGGTGGCAAAGACGATCAAGGACGGATAGGAAAGATTTAAAGATCTCGGAATCAAAGACGAAGTCAAAAGACAATGACAAAGGCTAAAGACAAAAGAGACACAAGCATAAGGAACAAGCCTACAACGTAGACAGAGACAAAATGATCACAAGAGCTTGGATCTGAACGCACACAAAAAAGTTTGACGTCCTTAAAAATACTTAGAATATTTTTTTTGCGTTAGCCCTTCGAACTGGAGTTAATAGACACCTAAGATATGACTCAAGATTTTTGGCTAAACAAAATTTGCCTTTTAAGTAGGGGTTTTACTCCCCGAAATCAGACCCAAATCAGACCAGGATTTATTGTTTTAACAACTTTTCTTGAGAAAATTATTTGACTAACTTCCCAACCTCAAAATCTTTCGGGGCCGGACTTTTTGGAAACTAGACTCTCTGTAGATAATTTTAGGCTCAAGCAAATGAATAAAAACTATCCGTATGACTAAGTTATGACCCTCGCAAGATGACCCAAAGAATCTGCCCAGTTTTAATTCCGAATTTAAAAACCCTAAAACCTTAATTACACATGCTTAACACCACTAATCATCTCCAAAAATGATTTTTAAAGATCAAAACCCTAATTTTACAGATCTTATATAAACCCTAATGATCCACCATAATAATTGTTACATGTTTTAAAGAAAACTAAACAACTAGGGTTTAAAAGCATACCTTAATTATTGATTCTTGAAACCCTAAATCACCAAATTGATCTTGATAAAAAAAATCTTGTTTTCCTTCTTGGGTTTGACCGATCAAAACAAAAGGGAGAGAAAAGTGTTTTAGGGTTTTTTCTAAATTTTGTATTTATAAGCCTTAGAATCCTTGTTGTAGTCAAATTAGTTTTCTTTTTTTTTCTTATAACCGGCCAAATAACACCCCTTTAAAATATGTTTTTTTATTTTTTTATAAATTTCAAAATTTATTCATATATATATGTTATTTATATTATTTTTATTTAATTATTATTAATTACACATTCAACCCTTAATTTTGACATTCTTATAAAAACCTTTATTTATTTAAACCTTCTTCTAAATAAAACTAGTTTTAAATACCTAAAAATAAATTCACTTCATACTTTATTTTTCTAACTTAATAATACTAAAATTTATTAACTAAATTTCTAAACCAAAATTTTCTATTCTCGCGAATTCCTATTATCCAATTACGTATACATATACATATAAATACGTACACACATAAATTTTTACCATCATTTCATTGTCACTAAAATGTGAACATAATGAAATATCCATATCAACCATAACTTCAATCACCATGAGACGATCACGCTCAATAGATTTGTAACCAAACTCACATAAGATCACATAAACACATAATTATTATAACACATAATGAAACTCGAGTCAATACTAACAGTTTGAGTCACGGTTGTCACAAAAAGGTCCACCAAATTAAGTGTAGTAAGCTTCTTCTAGGGTTTTCTCTTCTTCTTTTAGTGGGCAATCTTTGGTGTAATGGTGTCATTTGCATTGTTCACATTCTACTTGAGCAACATAAACTTTTTCATTCACCTTCTTGGTCTCTCTTCCAAGATTGTTCAGTTATGGTTGTATAGCAGCCAGTCCGTCAGAAGTCTCAGTAGTCAGTACTTCTTCTTCTAGATGTTCCATTGTGCCATTTTTGAGAGTATTCTGCCATCTCTTGGATGGCCTTTTTAGCATCGGCAGCAGTCTTAGTTGGAACGGCACCTCTTGAGTCAAGAATATGTCGTGTTGGAACATCCAACCCATTGTAGAACAAAATTACCTCCTGCATCTCAGTCACATAGTGTTGAGGACACTTCATCAAGAGTTCTTTAAAGTGCTCCCATGCTTGATAAAGGGTTTTATCTGG
>BQNB010112759.1:0-22086 GCA_026074375.1 Tanacetum coccineum | reverse complement strand
ATTAAATGCATGATCTTTGACTGTTGACCGTGGTTATCTATGAAGTGTCAGCACGGATATGCCGTATCTTCTTTGCTGGATACGGCGTATTGAGGTAAAACCTGTTGGTTCTTCTTCGTTGACCAAAGTATTATATACGTCGTATTGTTGATGCGGATACGGTGTATTCTTCAAAGTCAGACAATGGTCTTTTAGTTCATCAAGTCTTGGATACGGCGTATGCTTCTAGAATGATACGCCGTATAGGATGTCAGAATCAGTAGACTTTCTTGAACTCTTTGTTTATGCTCCAAAATGCGTGCCTTTTATACAAACTTCACAAAGTACTTCATAATTACTGCAAATAATAAATATAAACAATTAAGTACCAATTCTTGTAATAATTATATAAAACGGGTAATTTATATGGGATAAATAATGTTATAAAATAGACGTTATTTGATGTCATCAGTTACTCATATAACCCTAGCCCCCAACACATATTTCTCTCCCATTTTCCGGCGCCGTCGCCGGAGGAGTTTCGACCAACTGCCGCCGTCGGCTGCCATCACCATGCCATCATCACCACGCCGACACCACCCCCACCTTCATCATCACACCATCATCAACATCATATCTAACTCGTCACTGCTGCACCTCACGCCCACCGCCACCTCTTACTCCTCCCTCAGCCGCCACTCCACTGCCGGCACACCATCTTTATCACCAACCTCCACCGCCGCATCTCCCCATCACCATCTTGTCACCACATCCACCGACACCCACCACCCCATCTCTACTACCGCAACAACTCCTCACCATCATCATCTCCTCGCCACCATCACCTTCGCTGTCACCATGACAAGGGTGCATTTGGTTGGCAACAACCCACAAGGGTGCGTTGGTTCGCCGTACAACCACCCCTAGGGGTACGTTTAGGTTATAGCCACCACCAAGGAGTGCGTTGGTTTTGATAAGAGCACCATAAGGTGCATTTGGTTTTGATAGAAAACACCAACATGGGGCATTTAGTTGGCTGTTTAACAGCACAAGGGTGCGTTTGGTATAAGAAAACAGCACCAATGGTGCGTTTGGTTCTGACAGTCCTAAACAAGGGTGTTTGGTTCAGCATTAGAGGTGTTTGGGTTAGAAGGAAACACCATAGGGTGTGTTTGGGTTAGCAGAAAAACCATTAGGGTGCGTTTGGTTTATATGAATCAACTAATCAATATATCGTAAGATTTTATAAATATAAAACCGGATCTAATAGTGGTTTAATGGTTAAATAAATGTGCTATTTATTATTTAGTTTAGTTTCGATATATATTGAAACACGCGTATTTGCAACACGGATTGAATTGAAAAGGATTAAGTTATATAATTTTAAGATTGTTTAATTTATAATTATACAATAACTAGATAAACAAACGAGAACTATACTTTTACAAATGAGACAACTATTTTAGCTACAACCCGTCAAGAAAACAAAATACTAAATTATAAAATATTATTTTATAATTCCTAACTAGAAGATAAAGTCATAACTTTTGTAAAAGCTTTGAAATATCGTTTACATAATTCTCAACTATAAAACGTACGTTACTTTTATAAACAAGGACTCTTTATTAACTTATATGGTGATTTCCGAACACGTGTCGAATTACGTTGTTTTAATTAGTTTCTCACATTTCTTATATAATACTTGTAATGTATTATATACTTTTATTTTATTTTCATATATAATACATGTCGCGTATTATATACACTTCGTATTATCCTTTTGATTGTTTGTCTTTGTTATATAATTCACGATATGAATTATATACTTGTTCATTTTTCATATGTAATATATACGGAATATATTACATACTTTGCGTTACTTTTCGATTTATATTATTTAACCAACCACCAAACTATTACAACTTTAAATCTAAATCTTTTATCAACGTGTCACGTTGATGTAACCATCCATCGGAAAACCTAAAGACATTATCCTAGGCTAGTGGGTCTTATCCGTTAAGATAAACCGCAACTCCTTGGTCGAGCCGTTCCAGTTTCTGTTTGTGTTGTGCTTAATATGTGCATTTATGCCAATCGTTCTGCGACATCAATGTGAGTCTCATAGCCCCTATTTTACTTGTTTTTAATTATTTTGGGGGAGAATACATGCTCGTTACAAACTTCTACTTATTTGTACTCGTTTACAAACTTGAATACATACTCGTTTACATGCCGGTTTATCTTATAAAGATGCATTTACTGTTTAAGACTTTGTGAGTTTATAGCCCCATGTTTTACTTGTTTTACACATATTTTTGGGGTGAGAACATGCTTGTTTGCAAATGCATTTACATGGTTGATTACAAATTGGTTTACATACTCATTTACATAGCTCGCTATGTTGGAGGGGACACCGCAGGGGTACATATCATTACTGCCACCGTGGGGGAGTGTTTTCTTGGAGGAGGACACTGCTATGGGGTAGATAATTCATTACTGCCACGTGATGTTCTTGTGAGGGGACATACTTGATGGGGATACATATGTTTTATTCATTACTCTGCCCAGAGAGTGTTCTTTTCTGGAGGGACACCTACATGGGAACATATGTCATCTGTTTCATGAACCTTAGATAATTGTAATCATTGTTTTTGATACACACTTGAATAATTTACGTTGCCTTGAATAAAGTGGCAATACATACTTTGGACAATTGCATTCCAATTTTCATACGTACATTTTTGTGACTATTTGGGAATTGAGATGGTCATGCATACTTTACAACTCTTTGATTTCTAAAAATCATAAGAACATTTAAGGATTGAAACAGTCATACGGACACTTTTATATGAACTTTTGGTTCAACATTTGTACTTACAAAAACTATAACTCACCAACTTTATGTTTGACACTTTTAAGCAATGTTTTTTCTCAGGTGAATTAGATGCTTAGATTACTTGATGTGCACTGGAGTCTAAAATTGACAAGATTTCATTTATAGATTTCTACTTACATACAAATGATCAAATCTCGTTGGGTTGTTTTCAAGCTTTTCATTGTGATGCAATTATGGGATAAATGTTATATCAATTTCAAGGGAAATCAAACCAGTAGATTACCATATTCAAACGACACATGTAGAGTCGTTCTCGTGTAATCATGTGCTGTTGTATATAAAAGTAACAACCTCTGGACAACATTTTCCTTGCGACACATTTTTGGGGGTGTTACAGATTGGTATCAGAGCACTGGTTATAGAGAACTAGGTTGCATATTTTACCCTATACTATAACCATTTTCACAAACATTGCATCACATCAAACATTTTCAAAATGCATACACACTACTTGCTTACTTTCTTACATTACTTGTTACATTAAGTGCTTACATGATATACATATATATAATATATATGCTTGCATCCCTTTGCGTATATCGTACGTTTATTTATATAAGAGTTAATTATATAAATACTAGAACATTTCTTAAGACATTGTGAGTTGCACAATGGTCTCATTTATATATCAGACATTGTAAGTTAAACAATGGTCTCTAAGAATATTTTTTTTCTTTATAACTTTATACAGTATCGTATTACACGAAAGCCATCATAATTTTGTTTAAATAGAATTATGTATGAATCTAAGTATTACAAGTCTTGTATGGGCAGGACTTGTAATTAATGAGGATGATATGATAATTGCCATTTACAAAACCGTCACAGTTCTGTTTCTTACATGAGATTATGTATGAATATAAGTATTACAAGTCTTGTATGGGCGGGACTTGTAATAGGAGAATTTATATGATAACTGCTATGTTGACTCATTCATAAAGACTTTTACCTTATTTACTCTTACCGAGTACTCATTTACTATCTTAAACTTTATGTCGATATTCCTTGATAGTTTTGCTCCCCGTCTCCGAAGATGAGTTTTAAACACTCGTCACATACTCATTAGAGAACCTGCATGCGATAATGGTGCATTCACCACCATGAAGGGATGTTATGTTTGAGGTAACGCTGTGAGGGGATGGCAAGGGGGGACAGGTAAGGAGGGGGGGGTTATTAAGAGGTTGAGGGGGGTGGTAGGGGGGGGGGGTGATTTATAATGCTCTTTATTTGAAGGAGTTGGGGAGCGGGAGCGGCGGCATCCTTCTTTTATAGATGCTCTATCTCTCTGTATGGGAAATCACCAAACCATGTAGGTATCAATTGATTAGGGGGGGGGGGGGGGGGGGGGGGGGGGGGGGGGGGGGGGGGGGGGGGGGGGGGGGGGGGGGGGGGGGGGGGGGGGGTGGGGTGGTACAAAAGAGTGTTGGGTGGTAATGGGGGAACCAATCAGTAATTTTCATCAATGTAATTTTCCTTCCTATGAAATTAGATGCACTGTAATATCCATCTATTAAATTAGATGCACTTTATATACTATCTTTTTACAGGGAAATTTTTTGCTTTATCTCATTATGCAACGTAACTTGCATCTCTAAAGTAAACGAGCTCACGCAACCTACCAATGCCATCTCTATCTATGTTTATATCATATAAACATCCTAATATGTCAAGTCTAATCTAATATCATTTTTTAATTTTACCCAAAACATTATCTATTTAACGTACTTTTTCAAAACTAAATATTCAAAATTTTAGCATTAAACGTTAACTTTTTAACATTAAAACCCTAATTATTATGTAATGTATACATTTATAAAATATAATGTGCAAGCCTTTAAAGCAAGTGTAAAGTACAATACACAATATTTGAATATTCTTTTCCTCCCTCCTAAATCAAGTCATTTAACTTTCTAAAACACAATGTAACACAAGCAAATCAAGGCCTAAAAACCTAATTAGGTCATTTAAGCTCCTAAATCATGTTTAAACTTTACCACCACTTTAGCACAAGGTATAAGAACTTAATGCATGACTTCTAAACCCTAAATCTAAACCCTAATTCATCCTAAAACCCCAATTTAAAATCCTAAACCCTAATTTCACTTTAAACCTAAAACAAAACCCTAAACCTTAAAACTAAGCCCAAAACCTTAATCCTAAACCCTAAACCTTAATCCTAAACCCTAAACTTTAATCATAACACTAATCCTAAACCCTAAAATATCTTAAACCCTAACCATAACACGAATTAAAAACTCTAAAAAACCCTAACCGAAATCAAATCACCTCCGGCACCCAACCGCCTATTTTCTTTTCTTTTTACCTATTTTTTACCTCCTAAGCTAGCACCACGTAACACCTCAAGACAACTATTACTAACCTACTACCACCGTTATACGTGTATAGTCAAGCAGCTTACAAGCAAAAAAACAAACACAAAAAAAACACCTCAATCCCACCCTTACGCACCAAGTCTTGCTTTGTGACCGTACTTGTCCACTTTGTTACCTGAATCCCTTTAAAACCGCACGACACCTTTCAAATCTACCACTCCTAAGATCTCAAGACTCATCATACAAGCTTCCATTAATCACCTAAAGTAGATTGACACTAATCAAGACACCTAAACTTGGGGCACTAAGGCTTTCCAAGCACTATATAAGCCAAAACATACACCCTCTTTCAATCATACCTCAAATTTCATCATATAGAATAATGGAGTCTTAAATCAGACCAAGAAGGATCAAGTGAAGTCCCTAAGCTCAGAATAGAAGCCAAGAATCAAGAAAAAGAAGCCTTTGGGAAGTCGTTACTAGGGCGTACAAACCCGAAAACCCTATTTCGACCCATTTGAGAGCTCAAGAAAGCTTAAAATCTTGTTCATAAGCTTATAATATGTATAAAGACTGGTCATAAAACTTTAAGATCATATATAAACTCTTGATTAAGCCTTGAATGCTCAAACCCATGTGTTTTTTTTATTATTAAAACCAACCCTAAAAATTGTGTACCCTTTTGTTTGGATTTTCTAGCTAACGAATCCTTATTCTAAATATTCTGTTTATATTAGAAACATCTTGTTTTAAGAGCTTATTGTAATAAGCCATAAACCTGCAAATTATCATTTGGAATCCTAAAATAACTTGGATGGCTTTTTTGGAATGTTTTGCAAAAAGTATTCCATGTTAGGAGTATATATCATAACTTACTGAAATTTATAACTAGAGGGGCTTGAAAATACATTATTCTAAAGTATAAACTATAAGGGAGCTATCTTGGCCATGTTTCTAACGTTAAAGGTTTAAAATATATAAACTTTATATATAAAAGGACTAAACTGAAAAGTTTATAAACCAAGGTAAATATTGCAATTTTTGCAAACTGAAAAGATAAAATATAATATTTTTATATATAAATGTACATAGAAATATTATATAATATAATAAACCCGATTTTATACAACCCGAACACATTAATTCGTTATTAATCATCATCGAGCGCAATATAAAACAATACGTTATATATTTAAAACGTAATTTGAATATCATCGACTAACTTATTCTTAGTGAAGAACTTAAAATCTATATCGTATCACTTACTAAGTGATGCTATCATATAAGAGTTGTCATTGGTATAATATAACGTTTTGACGAGTTTGCATGGATTACGATTTAAAGGTGTTCCTGGCTCCGTCAGACGTTACTACATGACCATAATGAATTAAGAATTATGATAGCCCGAACAGTGATACAATATTTCCATAAATTAATAAATCAAATATGTATGTTAAACTCTATAAAGTTTTGAAACATAAACAATCAAACTAAGACTTGACATATTACCCCAGGTTGCGTGACGAAGCCGTTACTTTCACTTGATATACTTTTGCCATCAATCAAATTTTCCCTGTTAAGGTGAGTTCATAGCCTCGCATTTTAAATCTTCTAATGTTTTCATAAACCCGCGAGGGAGATACATGCTATAAACCATGAATACAAGTGTTTTTCCAACTATATGCTATCCTGATATATTATTGCCTAAGTCCTTACTTTTTCCATTAAGACCCCACTATCATGAACCGTTAATTACTTTTCGGAGTAAACGCGAATGCTGTGAATAGATCTATTTGGGACTGAGCTTCCCATTTGGTGTACCTATACTTCCTGGTAACCAAACGCACTTCATTTGAATCACTATGCGGGTGTTTGGCAAAGGCACCCGTTGGGGCAACTTCTTGTAATTATTAATTATCTCAAGGTCTCGGTGTCATGAGCTTAGGGCAATAATATTGTTTTCTATAATAATTGTACTCATTGCAATTATTACACTTATGGGTGTATGACAACGTAACCTAATATTGAACTTATATTCAAACTGTTTAACATAAACCTATGAATTTCACTCAACCTTTGTGTTGACCTTTTTAACATGTTTATCTCAGGTATTTGAGCAACTTATAGCACGGAGTGACACGGACTTGAAGATGGCTAAACTGTTATCATTTAAACTTTATGTTTTCATGTAGATTTTGGAACCTCTGTTTGTAAAAACTCTGATGAAATAATGAATGATAACTAATCTTTTAAAAACGTCTCTTTTGAGTCATTTTCTATAATTATAACTGTTGTACTATGAAATAATACCCCAAATTAGCTTTCGCTGCTATATGTCAAAAATGGGGGTGTTATACAAAACTCGACAGAAAAGGACAAAAACACCCCTTTATCAGGTTTGATGCAATTTAAATAAATAGAAAAACACAGATTTTTACTCTAGCTTTTCGACCCGTTATTACTCACTTTTAGACTTAGTAATCCTCGCGGGAAAGTAAAACGGCCTTCCGAACAACGTTCATGTTTCGGCCGAAGGCCGAAACGTACCCGAAAGTGACGAAAATACCCTTTTAAAAATCTGACAGCAACTATTATTTTCCAAAAAAAAGCTGGATTTTTAGTAAAAAATTTCTTAACTTCAATTGGCCGTAAAAACTTTGTTTTTATGAGTTACGGGACGATCCTTATATGGAAACAATCATAAAAACAAGCTCTACCATATTCTTAAGTCAAAATTTCGTTTAAACATTTTTATGACACTCAAAAGGGGCAATGTAATTTTTTGCATTAACCGACCCGTTTCAAAACACATCCAAACGCTATTTTCTCAACACAATAACTTCACAAATACACCTAACTAACCTATCTCCGTCCACTAACACCTCAAACCAATAATCCTTCCACAATTATATATTTATATACTAAACATAATCGCACATGGATTCCAAAGTATGAAAATAAGATGCATGCATAATCATAAGAAAATAACCTCAAAGAGAGTTTAAGGATGCTCACAAACACTAGTAGGAGCCAAGAAAAAGATCAAAAACAATTCCTTCCTTGTTTTCTTTGGTTAGCCGAAACCTAATCAACCTCAAGAACAAACCCTAACTTGTTTTTACTACACCAAATCTTGCACTTTCTCACTGAACACAAGTTTGTAAGAGGAAAGATAGACAACACTCTGTTTGTCTACAAAACTCAAACTGATGTGATTCTGGTTCAAATCTATGTTGATGATATCATCTTTGGGTCCATAAGCACAAAATTATGCAAACAGTTTGCTAAACTGATGACTCAAAGATATGAAATGAGCATGATGGGTGTCCTTACCTACTTCCTCGGATTTCAGATTAAACAATCTAAAAGAGGCATTTCAATCAACCAAGAAAAATATGTCAAGGATCTGCTAAAAAAGTATGACATAAATGGTTCATCAGTGAAGACTCCAATGGTACCCCCTAACAACTAGGACCTGATCTCAACGGTAAAGATGTAAATGAAGCACCAATACAGAGGTATGATTGATTCACGTAAGATCTAACCTACTCAGCATACCGATTTTAATTCTCAACTTGTCTTTGGGCAAGATATCAAGCAAATCCTAAGGAATCCCACCTTATTGCTGTTAAGAGAATTTTCAGGTACCTAAAAGGTACTCTCAGTCTTGGTCTGTGGTATCCAAAATGTTTAGGTTTTGACCTAAAAGGATACTCAGACTCTGACTATGCTGGATGCAACATAGACAGAAAAAGCACCTCAGGTGCTTGTTAGTTGCTAGGAGGTAAACTTATGTGCTGGAGTGCTAAAAAGCATCCCCCCCCAACCCCCCCCCCCCCCGCAATCTATAGCTATGTCCTCAGCTGAAGCTGAATATGTAGCTGCTGCTGGTTGTTGTGCCAACATACTATGGATGAAAAGTCAACTATCTGACTATGACATCATATATAAGAAGGTACCCATCTTTTTTGATAAACTAGTGCTATTGCAATCTCAAACAATCCAGTCTTGCACTCAAGAACAAAGCACATTGATATCAGATATCACTTCATCAGAGATCATATTCTCAAAGGGGACATTGAATGACATTTTATTCCCACTTAATATCAACTTGCTAATATCTTCACCAAGCCTCTAGATGAGCCAACTTTCAAAAGATTGATTGTTGAACTAGGTATGCTGAACATTGATTCAAAACCTGAAGCTTCAGCACTGACTGAAGAAAATTAAAGCTTCAGTGCCTTCTTCCAAAACTGAACAAACTTTCATGTTAAATATTAGTTCATTTTTTGCATACAACCTTTAACTTGCTCGAGCAAAGTAACTAAGTAATCACATATGTCTCATTCATGGATTTGCATGAGCATGTGTGATTTTATTGTCTTTGTTAGAGTACAGATATTGGTTAAGTCAAGAACTAAACTCATTAGTTTATTCTCTTCAGTTCAGTTTAGCAAAATAATTTTATCTAAATCTTTAGCTATCTCTCGAGTGAAGTAACTGAGCAATCACATATGTCTCATTCATGGATTTGTATAAGCACTTGTGGTTTTGTCGCCTTCGCTGGAAGATTGATGATGATGAAGATTACAATAATCAGTTCAGCATGACATAAACACCAAACCTGAACCTAGTCCAACTTTTTCAAAATATCTATCTAAAGGTTAGTTTAAAAAAATGTGAGTTTTAAAAAGTAATATTATTTTATCAAAATAATTTCCTTCCCAAGGAAGTTGTTTAACTTTAAAATAAATATATTAAAAGAGGAAGTCCAATAGTTAGAATGACCACATCATCTTTCTCTCACCTACTTTTTTAGTTGAATAGACGGCTGTTCACTGTTCTAGGTGTCAGAAGCATGCTTTGCTGACTTTCATTTAATACAAAGTTTTGGCACACATGTTGAAACCTAACCGAAACCTAACCCTAAAACATTCCCATAACTTTATAACCTCAAATGCTAATTACAATTTCTCAAAGGAAATTTTGTAATTTCATCAATCATATAAATCACAACACACCATTCCACATCACACTCTCACAAATCCGTCAAGAACAAACAAAACACACAACTTCTACCAGATCAAGACTTCAAAATCCTAATGGCAGAATCATCCTTACAAAATCCCTCATCACCTAACCTCACTCCCAAAGAAGAACTTGTCACTCTTGATAAACCTGAAAGCCGAAACCCTTTCTTACTTGCCATTCAGGTAGAGTTTATATTTGAGGAAATTGCCTTCACCACCAACAATGAAGTCGTACTTATATCCCCACAAAAAACGTTGCCCAACACAAGAATACTTCTAAAGGATGTGTCTAACTTCATTTCCAAATGTTGTCTAAAAGAAGCATTTACAAGAGCCCCAAATCAATACAAAGAATACCTAAGTGAATTCTGGTATACGGCAAAGGTCTTACCAGACTCTAAGATTTGGGTATCCACTCCCACAAGAGAAGTTAGAGGAGAGATAGGTATCACCACATTTAGAAATGCTCTTAGGGCATAATACCTACCTCACTCAAGTATGTATGTTTCTCCACCCTCCATAACAACTGTAAGACCATGGTTTGTAACGATAGGGTACAATGGGGAGATTAGGGCAAAAAGAACCTTCAAAAAGATATCTTCCTCCTAGGTGGAGGTGCAGATGGTCAATCCATTTTAGTGCTTAGGTGGGGAAAATAGGTGGCCTAGAACCAATATCTAATAAATGGATGCCCCACCATCTATAGGTGTTTGGAAAATGTGTCCAAGTAGATTATGCAAATAATTGGAGGATCTCATTCACAAGCTGAACAGAAGGTCTAAGGGAAAAAGATTAGTTCCCTACCACCCGAGGTTTATATCTCTTCTACTTGAACAATGGCACCTAACAATGATAATGAAGAGCTCATAATAAATCCCACTCAAGTCTTTAGTGTTCACAACTAGATACTGAAGCCAAACCAACCTAAAGAACCTCCTTTCACTGACCACATGAAGGCCATCTACAATCTAGATGTGCTTGTGGACTTCAAAGCTCCCAAATACTCTTCTCCAACTGAAGAGGTTCCCCAAGACAAAAAGCCTGGAGCTAGAAGTGGACTCAGAAGAAAACAATCTTCAAAACACACATTGAGTCCACCACTAAGGCATCCAAATCCTAATCTGGCCATTCAAAGAAGGAAACTAAGTCTAGTTCGGCCATGGACATAAGCCTAAGCCATCCTTTACCTCCCACACCAGTGGTTGGTGAAATGCATAAAGAGGCACAACAAGCAGTTGGTGGCCCAACATCTTTAGGGGCCACCAGTGAAGAAGGAGCCCACCCTCAGCTCAGTAGTGGTATGTCCTGGCATTTCCCAATAATTGGAACTGTTTTGTATCAGCTTCTTTCCATTATTGGCACACTGAGTCTGCATCGGGAACATGAGCGTTAGCAGATTCAACAGCTGAACGTGATCCTGGGAATATCTACTCCTAAGGATACCCCCATATCTTAACAACAGGGTAATGATTAAAAAACTCAAAAACTACTCATTTGCTCACATACTTGTAGGATCTAATCCAAGTGTTCTTGTAGATAAAACCAAATCTTCTAAAGATGGGTTAAAAACTACCCACACTACTGCAGGTGCAAATGAGGAATCAAGAGCTGATGACATCTCACGAAAAGTGAAACTAGAGGATTTATCAGATATCTTGAAAGATACAAGATCTGCCTTCTTCACTCTTTACTCCACAACAGATGAGCCAATCATTATCTTAAATGAGAGTGAAGAAGAAGAGAATGTTGGGAAAGATAAACACACTAAAGATACTTTAGTCCCACATCCTCCATCTCCAAAATCAGCTCAAATTCAAAAGTTAATGGATTAGGTTCACTTACTTTAGCTCAGAAGGAAGAGCTGGAGAAAGCAAAACTCAAAGCTGAAGCTAAAGTTGTCTCAATGAAAACCAAGCCTTCATATCCAGACATTAACCAGCTAACTGAACTTCTGGTAACTTCCTTGAAACCTGAACTATCCAAACTCTTAGCCTCACATGACTTTGCTAGCTACTTTCCCATTGAACTGAAAGATCTCCCCTTAAAGATCACTAGATTATCTAGAGAAATTAAAGAGCTAAAGCAGCATATTAAAGACATGGAAATCGAACTGCCTGGGGATCTCATAGAGATACCAACAAAAACAAGAGTCATTCACTTCCACTATCTCCAGTCTATCATCACAGGTAGCTGAAGTGAAGAACATTCAAAGGAAACTTCTAGCAGAGTTTCTTAATTTGCCAAGTCAAGTTTCTTCAGTTCAAGAAAGGCTTAAGACTTTGGATTCTCTTCCAAGTCTTTTGCACAAGGTCACTCATGCCTTGAACAGGTTTTCCACCATGGTGGATAATGCATCAGAAGCTACAAGCATGAATGTTCCTTCAGCAGGCCAAGCAACTGTTTCACCTGCTAAGGGGGAGAAGAACACCAAAGATGTTGGTACAAACCTGAAAGATAAATTAATTGATCTTCTGGGTAATGATGTTGTGACACAGTACTACACCAAAAAGCTACTCTTTGATAATTACTGTGACAAGATGCTAAAGAGAAAGAAAAACCCTAAGATCACAAACTGTGGCCTTATCACACAGAAAATATATAGGGAAGATGGGTCTGATGAAGTTATCTCAAATCTTAAAGTCAGTGATCTACATTCGGCAGAATGGAGAGAAGTACTATAAGCTTTTCCAGAAAAATGTGAAAAAGGATGGAAAACCATTTATGATCTGGTAAAGACAAGAGTAGATCATCTGACTCAAATTGAACAAGAACTCAAGATTGACTTGAACCAACCCCTCAAAGAAC
This sequence comes from Tanacetum coccineum, assembly GCA_026074375.1. Lineage (NCBI taxonomy): Eukaryota > Viridiplantae > Streptophyta > Magnoliopsida > Asterales > Asteraceae > Tanacetum > Tanacetum coccineum. The sequence goes on along the minus strand of BQNB010112759.1, from coordinate 9,043 downwards.
AAGATCCTTTGAATGAGCTAATTGACTTAGCTAACAAGAAAATAAAAAGAACCAGTGACTTAAGAGATCATTCCAGGTCACAACATGAAGAAGAGGGTCATTGAACAGCTAAGGCAGTAGAATGAAATATTTTGTAATAACTTTATCTTTTGAAAATGCATTGCAATGAAATTAGACAAAAAGTTTATAAGTTTATGTTGTTTAATTTATAACAATTGTGTAAGAAGAAGTTGTTTTGCTCACTTACAATTGATTTTATCTTAGGCTATTTGTATAGTTTCACATGGGGGAGTTGTTGAGTTCAGTTCCTGAGCCCTTTAGTCTTTCAGTAGATTTAAACATAGTCTCTTAGTAGATTTAAACATAAAGTCCCCTAAGTTTTACTTAAGCTAAAGTCTTTCAGTTTGAGTCGTTGAAGGTTCTTCAACGTCAGCTCTTCAGGTCCTTAGAAGATTAAGAAGTATCTTCACTTCAGTTTATGCAATGGATCAAAAACTGAAGAAGGCCTATGTAAAGAGCTTCAGTTCAGCTTAGTTGACAATTTCAAGCTGAACGTTGTCTATCTCCTTAACAGAAGTTTGAAACTTTGTTTCACTTCTAAAAGGTTTACAAGGCGAGAAAAAGATTGCTTTATGTTAAAAGGAATAAAACAGTCTCTTTGGGAAAGACTACTTCTAGAGTTGGTATAGAAGTACAACATTTTTTCCTTAAAGGAATGTACCTGGTACTTTAGAGCACGTCTGCATTAAATGGTATTTCAACCACCCATTGGATGCATGGCACGCGTACTAGGTTAACTTGTAAACCCTAATCCCTTCACCTATAAAAGGAAAGGGATTCCCAGAGTAAATGTTGTATCTTCCAATTAATGTAAAACACATTAAATAGTTAATTTATCTCTCAAACAAATTGAATAGAAACTGTTGAAGCTGAAGCTGAAGCTTCAGTTCTAGTCGAATATTTTGTTTTCTTATTTCTCATAACTTTGGTTAGAGGATAAGTTCGAAGGAGATAGCACCCCAATTGTCATTCAACCACCTTGCTATTCCGCAAGCAATGTGTATCATAGATTCTTTATTTGATTCTAATAAGAACATATACGTTGAAAAGTATTTCTATGTTGTTTTAAACTTGTTCTTTATATTCTTCATATATATTGTTTAAACTCACTTTGTTGCCATGGAATCACATTAGTTTAACTTGATAAACCTTATATCAGATTCCAAAGGACCAACACTCCGCGACAAGAATGCCAAAGAATCTTGGGAAATAATTAAGAACCTCGCTCTTTATGACTATGAGAGCTGGAATGATTTAAGGGACTTCGTCAAACCGGTCAAGGCAATTTCTACATCTCAAAGCACATCAAAAAGGCCCGACCGACGACTTCTTGAGCTTGAAGATCAAATCAAGTTTTTACTTAAAAAACCACAAACAGCACCCGGGACAAGCTCATCACACATTCCTCAAGCACACGTTAAAGTTGTTACCTCAGACCCACCTCCACGAAGCCTTAATGAGACACCAAGGCAAAATTCCTTCACTTTTCGTGAACGTGTCCGCCCGAACCCTCAACCAGCATTGGATACCAGTTTTGAAGATCGAGTACGAGACTACATGGCAGCACACACGGAAAGAATGGAGAGTTTTAAAAATGCGATCTTCAAACAACGAGAAGAAATCAACGATAGAATGACATAGATGTTCAGACTTCTTAAAGAACTCACAACAAGTAGAACTTTGGAAAAAGTGTTAGTTAGAGAAGAGGCTAGACACCCCATCACTAAGCATGTTAATTCCATCTCTCTCATTAGAACGAAGGATAAAAAGAGTATCGGAAGCAACGGGGTGGTCGGTGAAGACATGGTTGAGCCTAACAAATCAGACTTGGCAGGGACTCAGAAAGAAGTTGATGGGAAAGGTGAAGTTGAAAATAGGACCAATAATGATCTGGATGGGAACACTAAGGAAGACCTCAAGGGAGAAAAGGTTAGAGAACTAGTGGAGACGCCTAGGTCACTGATATGTGTGAAAACACATATCTATTTTAAATCAAAATAGGCCCTAAAAAGACAAAATTGTGCTTAAAATGCTTGTATATTTCTTGTTTTGTCTTTGTGATTGTGTAGGTACGGATATTGCAAAAATCTTAAGAAAACGGTTAAAACTGGACAATCACGGACACGGGAACGGAAAAGCACACAAAGAGCCGGGAGAATGCTATCAAAATTCAAACGTTTGGTCAACTCAAGTCACCTCAAGTTCAAAACATTGGTCCACCACAAAAGACCTAAATCCAAAATTACCAAATCAGTCCCTCATAAATTACCAAGAATTGCAAAAATAATCCCTAAACACCTAACGTTTGTTAACATCTAATAATTATAAGAGTAACACCCGTAACCCATTATAACTAAACCAACTCGAGCCCAATCCAACACCCCGCCGTAAAATCCCTTTAAATACCAATGTCCAAACAAAAGTTTTATACCCCGGGTAAATAAAAAGTCAAACAACCTTTTTATAAAAGAAAAAGGCGCGGGAAATCTTGTTACTACTATTCACCGTCTTCTCCCTTTTACCACGAGGTCAAAATCAAGGGGCAAGTGCAAATTAAGGGCATGGAAGGGTAATTCAAGTGGCTAAGTACACGTTGGCAGAGTATTACATCATCTCTCATTCTCATTGGCCAAAACCCAAAAGGGAATGATACGCGTGGATTGAAGAAAACACACCAAGGATAGATTTTTGCACTAAAAGGAGTATAAAAGAAGCACAAGAGTGTCACATCACGGATTGCCACGCTGGCAATCCGTGTGAGCTAAATCTAATCCAACGGACCACAATAGACATCCAATGATTGAAATGATTGAAAGGACAGGATTGCAAGGAGCGTGCAAGGGCTATGAGGACCTAGAAGCTTCAGCTGAGGGCTATATAAAGCCTCACACTCACACACATCAGAGAGAGATAGTTTTTTTTTCATTTTTCAGCTTATTTAGCTTATGTAATTTTTCTTTCAAAAATGTTTTTTAGCTAGTGATCTCTTAATGTAATTTCTAAATTCAAGTATTGTAATCAGTCTTTTTCTACATAATACAAAGTTTCTTATTAAGCTCTTAACTCTTTCATAAGCTCATTTTTCTTCAAATATGGTTTAATAAGCTGTTATTGTTGGATAAGCTTCTCATAAGCTCATCTAAGTCTCTAAGCTTAGATTTGAGCTTAATTAATCATCTAATCTACTAGAACCTTAAAATCAGATAATTAACCCTTGCTTAATGGATTTTGGACTTAAGGAAGATGAGCTTAACCTGGAAGGGCTCATATGGACTTTTACTAGCTTATCATGATAAAGCTAAGCTTTGTAAGCTCTTGATCCTTATAAGCCTTTGTTTAGCTAAGGCAACTTGTAAGTTTCCATTTACTCTTGCTGTTTTAAATTTCCTAGTATAAATTTGCTTATTATGCTTAAATGTTTGCTTATTTGAGCTTATATGTGTGTTATTGAGTTTATTTGATCATCTGTTTTTAGTTTTAATAGATTAGATCTTAGTTTTCTTTGAATTTTGATTTAAATCATCAAAAAACCAAAAATATCGCCTAGCTTGTAGATTCTTGTTCTAGTCTTATTTGTTTTTTGAAATAAAGTTATAAAGGGTTGTTTATAAGAAGCTTGTTAGTGTAATTCTGGTAGTTAAATTTGAGTTTTTAAAAATCTTAATTTCATAAGCTTAAAATGGTATTTTCATTCTTCTAAAGGAGTGTTATGGTTTTAGAGTATAGTTTGACCCTCAAAAAAAGTCAAAGTAATTTGTGTGTTTAAACTTTTGTCAGCTTTTATTTCATAAATTAAATTAAGTGTTGCTAAAGGTTTGTAGGTTTAGTTTGTTCTTATAATCATTTTGAGGTGCATAGTGTCTTATCCTGCACCAGGGGAGGTTATTTTCTTAAGATAGCTAGGCAGTTTCTGATCCAAGCTTCTCTAAGCTTGGATTTTGGTTGCCCAATGTTCGGAAACACAGCTAATTGGGTGTGTCCAAAATAGGTTTGACCTTTAAGGTCACCTGCATTTTGGTTTAGCCCATTTGCCAAGTGCATCAGATAAGGGTTTACTACAGTTCCTAACTGCAGTCCCTTTTGATCACAATATAAGTAGCTTAAGTAGGATTTATAAGCTAAAATTCAGTAGGATTGTAGCTTACATGTTACTCAAGAGATTAAAGCTTGCTTTTCAAATTCTAGCTTATTCTCTAGGGTAAACTAGCTTTTCAAATTCACAAAAATTCTAAAAAAAAACAAAAACAGTAGTAAGTAGTTCTTAGCTTCTAATTTTAAATTTTTAGCTTATAGTGTAACATCCCGAAATTTTCGACATTTTAAAAGGACAATTTTAACCTTTGCCTTTTCGGGTCCGAATCAACTTTTTAACTTTTGACGTTTTATTGTCTAACAAAAGAAATTACCGCACGGCCGGTAAAGTTTCGGAACATATTTTAAATAATAAATCATACTTATTATTATATTTTTCAAGTGGAAGTTATTTTAACTTATTTGGCTTGAAAACGGAAAAGATATATATTAACTCCTAGTTGATTTATCAAAAACGACCAGCTAAACCACATTTTCACAGCTCGGACCCTAAAGCAATTTTATGTAAAACGACATTTCGGACAACTTTTTAGTTTTACCCGAGACCTGAAAACAAGCAGAAGAGGGCTAAAACAGCCTCGCAAAGTTTTGAAAACTGCACACAGCGGGTGCCGACATAAAAATAATTAAATTTATTTTTAATTATCAATATTTATTTAATAAAAATATTAAATAAAAACATTTAATATTTTATTTAAGCGTTGTTGATAACGCGAATATCCGGGTTAAAATCCATTTTTATTTTAACCGAGTCACAAAATAAATAACAGATATTTTTATAAATGTTATAAAAATATTTATGAAACACTATCAAATAAATACTCATTTTTATCAGAAAAATGATTTGGAAAACAATGGCGCAAGTTTCGTGACTTGAATCATCCGATAAGTCGCTCAAACGAGTCCCAAACGACTAATTTACAAAATAATACTCGAAAGTTACATATTTGGTCCCTATGAAATATTTACAAATTTCACCCTAAAGTTTTAAATACTTGTCACATTTAATTATAAATTTTATATATATATAAAATTTACACATATTATTCTCATTTCCATCAAAATGTCACACACACAAACACAATACACCTCTCTCTCCCAAAATTTTCGGCCACCGCCGGAAACCATCCAGCCACCGCCGGCCACCGTGCTGCCGCCGCCGGAAAAGTTTTCCGGCGAGCGTTCCGGCCGAAACCAAATGTTATCCTCGTCACCAGATCTACCCGATCCCATATGTCACTCGCCCTCACTCGCGGTTTCCCCCTATTCTTGCCGACGTCAGCCACCACAAAGGGTGGGTTGGTTTTCATTTTAAAAACGCAACAGAGGGTGCGCTTGGTTACTTATCAAAAAGGGTGCGTGCGGTTTGTAAGATAACACCACGAGGGTGTTTATTTTCGGTGGTCATAAGCCCCAAGAAGGGTGCGGTTGGTTTGTGTACACGCACCACAGGTGCGTTTGGTTTCGGGTCAACCAACAAGTGGTGCATTTGGCTGCTCAGCCACCAAAATAGGGGGTGTTTGTTGTGGTTCGCGGGTCCGCACCACAAAGGGGTGCGTATGGGTTTGTCTCGACACCATGGGTGCGTTTGGATTGGCTGCGAAATAGCCCAGGGACGCATTTGGTTTGTATTTCCATTTGTTAGGGTGCGTTTGGTTTATCAAAAAACGCAAAGGGTGCGTTTGGTTGGTTGTGTAACAGATTTGGGTGCGTTTGGATATGGGTTTAAGACCATAAGGGGGTGTTTGGTTTAAGAAAGAGAGACACAAAGGGCGCGTTTGGTTTAGCGAAACAACAAGGGTGCGTTTGGATTAAATAAATCAACAATAAATATATAGTGAAAGCTTTTATAAATATAAAACTAAATACATAGTGGTGGTTTAAAAAGGTTAAATAAATATGATATATATTATTTTGTTAGGTTGAGAATATAATAACATATATATATTATACCTAAAACGCGCAGGTATTTGGAATATTGAAACGTGAGTATAATTGCAACATATATTGATTAAGGGAAAATGTTAGGTTTTGCGAATATTGGGATCGTTTTATAAACGGAAAGGTCATGACGAAATTTATATAAAATTTCTATATTTAGTAAATGTTTTACTAAAATTTTTATTATTTTAACTCGGTAAAAGAGACTAAGTTATATTTTAAAAATATACTAAAATATAACTATACGATAATCCGACCACGAACGAAAACTATACTGTTATAATGAGACAGACTGTTTTAGACACGACCCGTCGAAGAAACGAAATATAATTTATAAAATATTACTTTATATTTTATAATGGTTATAAACTGTTACAAACATCGGTTGTTTAATTCATAACGTTAAGACACGTGTCTACTTTTATTCAAAGTCTTTTTATTTAAACTGGTGTTAAACTAATTGGTTTAATTAACTACTCACACTTATTATATAATACTTGCAAAGCAGTATATACGTCGCATTAATCTTTGGATTGTTTGTCTTTGTTATATAATTCACGGTATGAGTTATATAAGGGTTTATTCTTCATATGTAATATATACAGAATATATTACATACTTTGCGTTCACTTTCCAACTTATTTATTTAACCAACCACCAAACTATTACAACTTGGAAATCTAAATTTTGATCAATGTGTCGAGTTGACGTAACCATTCATCGGGAAACCCAAATTCATTATCCTAGGCTAGTGGGTCTTAACCGTTAAGTTAAGCTGCAACTTCTTGATCGAGCCGTTTCGTCTTCCGTTAGTGTTGTGCATATTAGATGCCTATCTGTCAATCGTTCTTCATCATCGAGGTGAGTTCATAACCTCGCTTTTCAATCTTTTGAATGTTTATAAACCCGCGAGGGGGATACATGCTTGTTTACAAATGCATTTACATGATTGATTACAAATTGGTTTACATACTTATTTGCATAGCTCGCTATGGGATATATTATTTGACTTCATTTTTGGTCACAAATATATGCACTTTACTTTTGAAAGGATTACGGATTAGCTTAAGCGGATTGAACTGATGACAAAACGGTACTGCCCGGGTGTTCTTGGAGGGGACACCGGTAACGGGAGTACATATTTTTACTTTACTGCCCGGGTGTTCTTGGAGGGGACACCGGTAACGGGAGTACATATTTTTACTTTACTGCCCGGGTGTTCTTGGAGGGGACACCGGTAACGGGAGTACATATTTTAAATCACTGCCCAAATTGGGTACATACAAGTCTACGTCACAGCGTCATGAACTGTAAATCACTTGGAGGGTGAGCGCGAATGTTATGAAATAGATCTATTCGGGTGTGGATCCCTGTTCGGGTGATTAGCGATCGCCGGTAACGAACATTATAGCGTGATGTCCACGCGAATGATATAAAATAGATCTATTCGGGATTGACAACCCCCGTTCGGGTGATTAGCTATCACTGGGAACGAACGTTATAACATGTCGGATCACGTTGGGACTACAGGGCCCCCAACAAATACATAAGAATTCTTACATGAATTATTAGCTTCAGTTTCATGAGCTTAGAGTAATCGTAAACATTGTTTTATACTCACATGGATATTTACGTTGCCTTGAATAAAATGGCAATACATACTTGAAACATTTTTGGTGACATTAAATTGGTCATGCATTCTTTATAAATCTTTGGGATAAGATTGGTACTTTTGGTGACATAAAATGTGTCGTGCATTCTTTATAAATCTTTGGGATTTTTACATGGTACTGTGATGATACAGTGGATTACATTCATATTTAAACTAATCTATGAACTCACCAACTTTAATGTTGACACTTTTAAGCATGTTTTTCTCAGGTGAATTAGATGCTTGGACTATTTGATGTGCATTGGAGTCTTTACATTCAAGTTTTTCATGGTGATGCAATTATGGGACAAACTATTATTTTGGATTTCAGAAAATCAACGAGATTGTTTTACAAACGACACATTTAGAGGTCGTTCTCTTGTATCTAGCGCTGTGTATTATGAAGTAGCACCCCAAGTGGTATTCCGCTGCGTTGTCATATTTTTGGGGGTGTTACACATAGCTAATTTGTGGAAATTATGGTTTCTTGTGGACTCACGAAGGTCGATATATTCTTGAAAAGATAGTCGAAAAGATCAACGTGAAAGAAGAATGAAGAATCGGCTCGCGTTTGACGTCTTGTGCCAAAAGATGTTTTGCGACTTCTTCTTCGTATCGTCGTGGAAATCGTGAGGTGAAGAGATTAGATAGAGTGCTAGTTACAGAATTTGTAGATGGAGAACAATTTGTTACTGAAGAAATCATTGAAGAAGGGAATCATTGGCCAAATATTGAGGTAAAAACTACATGGGATAGAAAGATTATTAAGGCTGCATCTCCGAATGGAGGAACGATCGCCGTGTATGAAGATTAAAGAAGTAAGAATGAAGGCTTCCAAATGTGAAGATGGTTGTTTCAAGACAATTAAAGGAAATGCGAAGGAATATCAAATTCATGGTATGGAGTTGGAAGTCATAGTCTTGAATTGAAATTATAGAGACGATATTTGTATGGTGCGCAGTGTCTTATCTGTACAGACCACAAGATTCTATGTACATGTTTTGTAAAAAGGTTCTTATATTAAGTCGAGTAGCTTGAGCGAGGTTAGCAGTGGGTCGCGATGGTGGTATCCTTATCGCCTAGGAAGAGTAAGCATAGTTGTTGACATCATATTCCAAAAATAAGGGTAGGACCGGTTAGAGTTTGAACACTGAGGATGAACATTGCTAATAATCTCATAGTTGATATAAAATAATTTCAGAAGACAACCCCTGATGTGTAAACATCAAGGAGGAACGTGTAGTCGGGCGTATGAGAAGTTGAAGATGATGATCTATAAATCAAAGTTTCTAAGGGCAG